>OMNV01007669.1:0-18566 GCA_900303265.1 Brotula barbata
TATGCTGACGCCTGTAATAAAATAAGGCCAGCCGGGTGTGCAGAGTTGACATTGCATATAGGTGTACAGTCGGGCATCTGCATACAGAGCCGGTTTCTGCCAGCAGCCATCATGGTCTCGACAGATTAGAAATTGTGTGTGTAAGGATTCACCGCAAATAATGAGAAATGAGTTTTAAATTGTAGCTCAGGCATAGTGAAAAAATTGGCCCTGTCAATATGTGGTGCGTGTGATGCGGAGCGATGGGGGAGGAGTGAGAGAGCGTGTTGTAGAGGATTTGGGGGTTAGACAGATAGAGAGAGAGAGAGACTGAGGAAAAGGGGAGAGAACGGGGGATCAGGGGATGACTTTGTTTTGGTTTACTGCAAATTACCATCATAATCCTTTGTCCTGTTTTCCACTCTGCAGTCCGTGCACACCTCTCGCCTCATCTCTGCGTTAGACACTGTGATTGCCTTATATTTAAGAAGCCTTCTGTGAGCCTCTGTTCCGACAAATGCTTTTCCAATACCAATCACAGCTGAGTGCACCTCATTTGAATCCGTGAAAGGGGTTTTGATTCCATCAGCAGAATGCTTCTCCAAGCGAGGAACAGTCCATTCAATACTGTGGCAACGTGTGAAAGCATCAGAATATTCCCACCTAGTACACGCATACACAATAAAGTGCTGGGGTGAGTAGTACCTTGCATTCTCAAACCACGTTCTTCATTAATCCTCCTTTTATTATCTAAATAGGGTCTCATTAGCTCTTTCACTTTATGGCATGCGTTGAAACTATAGGGCTTTCAAACGTGTGATGAAATAAACGTGTTTTATTGATCATAAGCTTTGATGAGGAGTGAAAACATCCACTTAGCCACAAAATGATTATGTGTGCGCACGCGAAAAGTGTACACAAAAAAAGCTACAGACCTAGAGCCACTATCTCTACTGCAGCAGCTTGTTGACCTTCAAACTTATCAGTGCATATCTTCTGTCAGCCTTTGGTCTGCAAGGAGTTTGGATAATGAATCCAAATTAAAAATCTTTTGTAAATCCCACTGCTTGATTGCTTGAGAGCCACTGAGAGTTCTTTAACAATGATGGTGAAGGACTTCCTGATTCCCAAAGTAATGTTCATTATTCAGGCATGTATTAGCACCCCAAGTTTTCCACACAGTGATAATCCCCATTGCAAAACCGCTTCGTACAACACACTCCTCTTATACGAGCCAAACCTATGGGCATCTGTCCATCTGCATCCCCTGTGTACATCTTTGTGTGTTCGTCAAATTTGTTGTCTGTCTCTAAAATACATATATAGCCTCTCATTTCACAACAAAACCAAATAAAATGTTTTATTTCAAACTAGAATATCTACCCAAGTTATTCTTCAGTTATACCATCACATAAGGATTTCATTTGCTGCATAATTTCAATCAAAACAAAAAAAAACAAGGAATTGCATTGTAATTATACGCAGTAAAGTGGCCCAATTAATCAGACTATAACAAAAATGTCACCTTTACAAACAATAATTAGTACGTGATTATATTTATTGTAGCCCAAAACGCACCAAATTTTTCATCTTTTTTGGCAAGGATTTCCAAATTAAACAACCAAACAGTTGTATACACTGAATTTCATAAATGTAGGCCACTTTTCATCTGAGTTATAGTGACGTGAGATCTATTTGTAAAATGTGCTTTTCACCAAAACTGGCATTTGTAACGTCAACTAGGACGGCGACACAATGAAAACCCAGGGAAACAAAATGGGGTGCCAGTGTGGCACAATAGCTGCTGACTGCATAATATTTCTGTTATATCACACAACAATTTCATGGTTGACTTTAAAGAGGATTAAAACCCAATTTATATACCTTTAATGGAAACACAGACTTTTAATACTGTGGTTTCTAATCCTTCCAGAACTCTGGGCTGTGCTAGTCAGACTATGAGCGTGCTGGTTGGCATGTATAGTTGATGACTAAAGTAGTGAATGAGGGAGTGCAAAAGCTACAGGGAAATCAAGAGTTGTTGTACCCAGCAGCTAAGAGAGAGACTTGACAGTGTCAAAGGATTATGTACTGTGGGGCTAACAATACTAATGGCACTTCTTTTGCATTATGATAATTGCCAAGACAAAATTGCCACCTAATTTCACCCCGTTTCTAATTATTGGGCTCTTCAATGCAAGCAGGCAGTGGGAACAGAGCATTGGCAGGCAATTAAACTCCTGCAATTATGGCTCTATTGTAAAGCACAGCTTTAGCAAGGATTTACAGGGCAGAGAGTGATTGCAATTAAATACAGGATAAACCTGGTGCGGACCTGTGAATAGATCTTTTAAGGGTCGCTGGTGTGTTTCCTAACAGACACACACCAGCAAGGAAATCTGAACCAAGTGCATTAGAGAGACCACTTGCCAAAAGTACCTCACCTAAGCCATGGCATGTACATGTGATGCACTCTCATTCTCTCTGTGTATCCAAAAACAACCATTTGCATAGAAAGCAATTCCAGGGAAGCATGCTGGGTCGGATTAGTGCTCTTCCTCTTGCATGTCGGAGTGAGCAGTGACCCGATACAAATGTGTGCGCGAGGAAGTTTAGAGCTATGAACTGTGGGGTACAGAGGAGCGTGGCCATCTGGAAACTCGGTGACAGGAGGGTGTTTATGAGAGACTGGGGGAAACAAAAGAGACACAACCTGCTTTGTCTCATTTTGTTGTACAGAGGCCACTGATCCAAAGCAGTCTTGTTTAAAGAGCGATTTGGGAACCAGAGGTGGAAGATTAAAATAGGTTAATAAATTGTTCTGAGGAAAAATTACAGTACATCTACGTCTGCATATGGTATGATGAAAGCTTTTCTATGTCCCTGATGTGCGAGGCTTTAAAATAGTTATAGTAGTTAGCATGCAATTTAAAATATTAGGATTAGGCTTCTCAACAGAAAAATCTATTTTAGGATACAATATAAATACTGTTACAGTATATGCGTGAAAAGCTCAATGTTCACAAAAAGAACACAATGTCTCTAAATGATGTTTGCAATAAATGCACAGGTAGCCCTTGCCATTCGTGGTGGTTGAGGTCGCAGGGGGAGGTGCAAATGGCCTAAATGCTCTTAGAATTACCCCCTGTACATGTAGATGCATCATCATGTCTTTCCTTTGTGGTAACATATAAGGACTTTGCTATAAAAGAGAATTCCAGTGGATTCCAACATAAGATAGAAGGGCATAAATGTAGCAGTTTCTCCGCGAGGGATATTAGGATCTCACACATCATCGGCACCAGCTGGTGTATTTACAGAAACGGCATTGTGGATTTCCTTTTCTTCCTTCTCGATATTTCTTATGGTGGACTCGTTTATACCGTTATAGCGGTATAAGAGCAGCCGAATTGATTCTCTGTAGCATATCCAACAATTCAACCTTTTCTTTTAGGATTATCACTTTAAAACCAGAGACGAAGTGATCACTGCCAGCACAACACGTATATGTATATTTATACTCTACAGCGCATACTTACTTATACAGCTCTACGCTGCAAAACTCCTAAAAATATTCCCATTAAATCATCCATGACTGAACTGTGACTTATCGAAATCCAAATGGAAAACTCACAAATGGTAAGGGTAACTGTATTGTAGAAAATTGGTTCAGTAAGTCACATAGTGAACAGTATATCTGAACTACCCAACTGTTGGATTTATCAAACTAACACATCAAACTGTCATGGTCTCAATCTGTTTTACAACTGCACAAACAGGTATCAAGGATTTGATTTTTCACAGGGATTTGTTCATGGCTCAATAACATCTTGTCAATCCCATGTTTAGTATTTCAACCTGTAATTTGAGAGTTGGAACAACATTCGCCATGAGAGTGCAGTTTGCCATCTCTATTTTTGGCGCAAGTAATTGTGGATTTTTGTAACAGACTTATGAGATTCCTGTATTTCTCAGCCAAACTACTCTGACTCAGGAGCAGTGTTACACAGACCCATTTGTTTTTCTGTAAAAATACATGGTAATGGCACAATGGTGCTGCATGGAAGTTGTAGCATTAGTGAATAATTGCTTTGGGCAGTTCATTTGCTCTACTGCATTTGTTTCAACATGGCCAATTACTTCTTCATATAATTGATCAAAATTTCACCATAAAGTCCATTACTTTGTTGCCTGAGGCCATACAAAACAGAAAGACTGCACACAGATCCTATTACAAACCACTCCCGCAATTTAACTTAGAAACAGTAATCTTAATCTAGCGCAGTTCAATAATAACTCCACAGGCATGGATCGGCCAGCTTTGCACACTATTACACGGAGGCTCCACTGGTTTTACACATAAAGTTTAGTTTAGCATGTGACAGCAGCATGAAAAGTTATTCTAGACATTGTGTAGGATTGGGAGGGTACCCCATGACAGGCAACTTAGAGAGATAGATGCCGATGATCAGGTGTGCAAGCGGAGCCGTAGGTAGGGAAGAAATAAATCACAAAAAGACCAAATAATAATATCAACAACAACAACAACAACACTTTGAGTTGTGATCCAGCAAAACGTTCTCAGGTCCATAAAGATGCTCAAGCCCTGACCAAAGAGAAGTAAAATGTGTAGAATCTCCCTTTACGGTGTTATTGAAAAACTAATTTTTTTAAACATGGCTTTCTAAAGCTACCAAATCAACTTCCTCGCACCACAAGCATGTTTAGTTGACGACGCTAAAGACATCACTTTCACTGACATGCCTCATAAATCACAAGTTGCCATGTCTGTTTTTTCACCATATGTTTCCAATCTTTCAAATTCGAATTCTTGCATTTTCCAAGAAGAACAATCGTTTTTGGCACAGTACCCCACCTCTTTTCCCCCCAAAAAACATGTTAATATTTTTTGCTCTCTTTCATTCCCGTCGCGCCCGTCTCTCTCATGTTTGTTTTGAGTGAAAGTTTCTTGCCATTGTGACACATATCTGCATTGCAGTGCTGAGGGGAAAGCTGTGGCTGAAGGAGAAGGGATGTGTATGAATAGCCAGAGACAGAATAAGGCAGAATGGCAGAATGGCGAAGTCTAACCTGTCATTTACCAAAATAATAGAGCCAAAAGTGACAGGCACCATCACTGCATGCATCATTTGGTATATTACACACGACATTTTTTTTTTGCCGTTGATGCAAAAACATGGCCATTTAAATGTCCAAAAATCTCATACAAACACAACCATTTGCCCCTCAAAGTGCTGTCACAGGGAAATCACAGAAAGGGTCATCCACCCCACGTCCCTCCGAGCTTCTGTGCCACCCTGTTATTAATGGCGTCATCATTTTTTCTCTGCTCACTCTATTTCCCTTCTGATAGTGGGGCCTGCTTCATCGTGTTCTGCCATGTTTCTGTAATTGCTCCAACAGCCTGCCTTATGCTGAGCATATAGGTTTACTATGTGTGTATGGAGCGAGTGTGTGCCCGTCTGTGCAAGACTGTGTATATCTATACATGTGTGCGTGTGTTGCGTTGTCCCCCCACCAGGGCTGGCTGTGAGTTTGTGGGGCAGAACCAAGCCGCAGGCGAGCTCCACACAGAGTGAAATGACAGCCTCCAGGCCACTATTGGTTGATGACCGTGAAACACTTGCGTTTAGTGTAAAGCGAGCAACCGGCTGTCTCAGTGAGGGACTGGGCTTGTGTTCAGCTCCGCCAACAGCACAACAAGCGCCTCTCCACTAGACTCTGCAGTGCTGCAACAAACAACAAAGCGGCAGACTTGCAATTCATAAAAGCAGCCACTCAAGACATGTGAAGTATATAGCAAATAGAGAGAAGCGAGACTCAACCATTCCTATTTGTCAAAGTGTTTGAAAGTAAACGGTTTTTCTTTGCTAAAATCCGGATTGGGTGGTAGCGAAAGCCGAGGGTGGTTGTTGAGCAAACACACACTGAGATGAACGCAGAGGAGAGGACGTCTGGGCTGTCACAGATGCCAGCCAAGGTCAGACAAAGTGAGGGGTAAGTGCTTGGAGAGCTACAGGAGCAGAGGCCAGCCTGGTGGAGGAGGTGTGAAGGGGTGAGTGTCCAAGCACCAGCACTGGTCCTTCCACCCATCATTAAATGAAGCCACTTAAAGGAAGAACGCTCAGCTCAAAAAGGTCAATACATGGCACTTCTGCAGTGTACCGATGGTTTCATTTGCCCATCTTGTGAATAGATTTGTGCTTGACGGAGGAACAAAACCTTGTGAATACCTGTCTGGAGACGCTGCTCTCAGATCCATCTTTTTCCCCTCAGTACATGAATTGCAAGATCTATTATTTTGCTGCAAACAAAAAAGGTTCTAAAGTTAAACCGAGAGGCAAATGATGTACCAACGTCATGTGATAAAGAGGGGTGATTACAGACCCCATTTTATCATCAATTTTTAGCTCTCTGTGGTTAAATCAAACTTCTTATTATCCCCTGCCCGCTTTTGTTTCTTCCTTGCTTTCTCTTTCTCTCTCATAACACACACAGGCGCACCCGCACACACACAGTGAGAGAGTGAGAGAGAGAGAGAGAGAGAGAGAGAGAGAGAGAGACAGAGAGAGTTTATTATGCAGTAACATTACCAGATCCCCTTAGGCAGCTGTGCATCTCTGTATGACTGATGAGGGTAATTTTTTCCCAAACAACAGAATGATCACTTTGCTGCTGAGCACTACAGATCAGATCCTCCCTCCTCCCCATGTTCCCTGTCTCCCATCGTCTTTGGAGCTTAAAAAAAAGCCATGGGAAGGAAAGAGAAAGCTTGTTACTCTGTCTCCTGCAGTGTCTGGAAGGGTTTCCCGACGTAAAAAAAATATAATGGATAAATAAAAAATGTACTTGGATCAATCCAATGATTATTCATTGATGTTTCTTAAACTCATTTGAGTAAAAGATATTCTAATTCAGTTTTCACACTGTTCTTTGGGGAAGGGGGTGGGGACTTTCCTTATTTTTTCCTTGATTACCACAGGGATCCAATACAATACACATGCCACTGTGAATTAGCCTCACAGAGCAGACCGGGCCCCGCCACACTGAGTTTTTATACAGCGAGTTCTACTACTACTGAGCACATGGGATATACCGAGCGCAGAGTAGTTAGAACGTGTCTGCCTCTCTCTCTTGGCCTCCGAGGTTCAGCCTCAGTGGGCTGTCTTTACCTATTCTCCCATCTGCCAGTCACACACAAAAACAAATCCACCTGTCGGCCAAGAGACTGGGCTGAAGAGGCCGACGCTACAGCTGTCTGGGCATGGCGCGGTGCAGATGTGAATGAGCCAGCGCCCTCCACTGGTGATGGAAAGCCCATTAAGATGCTTATTACCCCACCTGTCAGCCCTATCTCCTCACCTGTGCAGATACGCCAGCAAACTAATGAAGACAGTCACGCCATTAATACAGCACCTTGAACATGAAGTCATGGCTCTATGCTTTTTGTGGTCTATGTGTCCTTGATCAAAGGGGCTCTCCAACCTTGCAACAGCATAACAATCTGAGCAGAGACAGACATTCTTACCGTCCCACTTGATTGCCTTGACAATGAAGCTATTAACGCTGCATTATAGAAATTATAATGGTCACAAACATCTAATAGGATAAAGGCTAAGTACAGCGCAATTTAATGCTGCTGACTTTCAGGGGCTCTTTGAAGGATGTTTTCAATTATAACAGAGCTAATTTAATTCATTGTTTCATAGCTGAAAATGCATTTTAAAGGTTGACTGAGTCTCTATTTCAGAACTTAGGTTTAATCAGTCATGTACATTGAACACTGGAACGTCCTCTAAAGAGATTGACAAAGTTGCCGGGGATCTGCGCTCCAGCTTTTAAAGGGACACAGTAGCCCTACCCTTTTTTTCAGTGATGGCAGGCTTCAGTTGCAGCAGGGAGGGTGTTCATCTAAAAGATGAAAGACCTGTGCCTTTAAGAGGGCTGTCTCCCCTTTCCCTCATGCTCCCTCTCAACCACACAGACACTCCTCCTGTGAGCATTTGTGAGGCAGCTCCTGTCCCTTACGTCTCTTTGTGGGGAACAGTACAGACTTCTGAGAGCATCACTGGAGACACCAGAGCTCTAGGGAGGCAGACCCCAGAGGCAGACCGGCACCTACCCCTGGCCTTGACTCCAGAGGAGGCCAAGAGGAGCACCAGGCAAAGAGACCCAAACAAACAGGAGTACAACGTCCCCAGGTCCAAAACAGAGGGTGGAATTTAACAACAGAGTCAAGCCAAGAGGTCAGCTAAGAGTTGACGACATTACTGGCACCTCACAATCAAAATCGCTGGACCGGATCCGCTAGAAAAAGGTGGAGTCTTATTTGACCTTTTAGTTTCTCTTTTGAAAAAGTTTTGTTAAAGAAGGATTAACAAAGCTCTCTGTATCTTTAACAGCTACTAAGGATAAAAGTACAATATGAAATTCAGACATTGGCAGGAAATATATTAATTTAAATATTTTTTGTCTGTCTGCTGAGCACTTTCCTAAAAGCTTTTACGTTATGAAATTGAGATGCTCTTTAAATAACACCTTGAATGCTCCCGACAGTGCTCTTAATTCACCAGCCAGGCGATTATCTTATTCCTCCAGCTCTTTCTGAGAGGCAAAATTAAAGACTCCACTGATAGCGCTCTTGAAGTCTTGAAACTTTACAGCTGTTGACTGAAGGGAGAGAGAATAAATTGTCACAGACTTAAGGAAATGATGTTGAGCTGTTTTCCATGTATGTAATTGGACAAACAGAGTGGAGCATCGAGGAGAAGAGAAATGTTCACAGGGTGTGGTGTGGTCAGTGGCCAGAGCCAGTATCTGACCAGAGATGCTGTCAGACCCCACACAGGACTGGATGCAAACAGACAGATCCAAATGGAGAATGGAGTAACCGCGGGGACGTGTCCCGTCTACCAGAGTCAAACGAACAGCAGTGTTGGCCAGCCATCAGCGGTCAACAGTGTTTCCAACCAGCTACCACCAACATCATTACCCACTGCTCCTCCTGCACTGAAACTTGGGCAGGAAGGGTTCAAAAAAGTCTGCCGGACTGAGGAGGACAGCCCCTGTCCGTTCCCGGGACTGGCCTCTGGGGTGCTGGAAATGCGTGTGAAGGAGGGTAGCAAGATCCGCAACTTAATGGGCTTTGCCATGGCTCGGATGCAGGGAGAAAAGGGTGGCAGTGCGGGAGGTGTGAGTGGTGGTGGCGGGCTCAGACAGGTCGTCTTCACGGGGTCAGGTCGCGCTGTCACCAAGACCATCACCTGTGCTGAGATCATGAAACGAAAAATGGGCTCTCTGCATCAGCTGACCAAACTGCGGTACAAGGTGGTGAAAGAGGTTTGGGAGAGCACAGAGGGAGGGACATCGGAGATGACAGTGCACAGGACCGTGCCGTCCATCAGCATCCTACTCTCCAAAGATCCCCTGGATCCCAGAGAACCCGGCTACCAGCCTCCAGAGACTCTCAGTGCATTGTGGGAGGAGAAAGAGGGGGCAGATGTCGCCCAAACAGCCTGCAAGAGACCCTTCGGAGCTTTGCCATACAGCGGTTTCCCTCACTGTAAGAGAGTGTGTTTGGAGGAAGGAGTCTCAGTCCTCCCCACTAACTGACTGGCTGAACTGGTGTCAAAGAGTGGAGAGGGTTGAATCAGGAGTTCATCTGGTGCTGCCCTCCACTCAAGCACAAAGCTGAGACAATCAGAACATTCACTCAGACAGAACAGTGCTTTCAGAGAAGAACTACCAATTCCAGCCTCCAGAGGTCAGTTTGACTGGGACCTAAAAGCTTGCCTCTGTACATACAGCATTTAAGTGATGTGTGGCTCAGCACATCGAATTAGGTCTCTCGCATCCACAAAACTGTGATGATGTGTGCTGCTGTGCTGAAGAAAATCTTTAACAGATTCTTATCCTATTTCACGTTAACAAAAGAAAACGCCTTTAATTGCACAGGTTCCCGTTTCAGTAAACTGTGGACAAAATCTTGTATCATACTACAATCATCTCTTTTCCTCCATCTTCTCTGCTGTAACCTTTAAAAATACACAAAGTAGACACAAGAACCGAAAATATATATAAACTGCTTAAAGCCATCGATGATATGATAAATGCAAAACACACATTTTATTTGTTTTATTAATAATTATGATGAAAGACATACGTAAATAAATTGCAATGGAAATTTTGTTTTGCAGTGTTCTTGCTCACACATCACTGAATTTGCAAAGGTCTGATTGAGGAGAAAAATCACAGTGTGCTGATCTTTTGATAACAATAATGGCAGTGAAATTTCTCTGTACAAAAAAAAGCTGATTTAATGACAAAGCTGATGATAAGGCACAAGCTCCTAAACCAACTCAGTCTGACAGCAACGCCCAGGGCAGAAATACAGGCACAGATTATCATTAAGATAACAGTATAGCATAACACAACACAGTGGAGAAAAGGATTAAATCTAAAGCTTGACAGAGCTTCACACTACGCTGTTCCTGCAAAATATGAAACCAAAACGACACACTACAGCCTATAGGCCTACCCACCAGCCACATCTATCATATAACGCAGTATATCTCTTGAAGTATATTTTACTATGTGTTAAAAGAGATACTATGTTGAACAACTTGGCCCAAAAAGAACCAAGTTTAAATATTAACTGCACTTTTTAAGTGACTCTCATCATAATTGGAACGGTTGCAGACTTCCTCCAGTTGACGTGGATGCACTTTAGCAATTTAGATAATATTTCATATTTAAAAACATATTTCTGAAGCTTAGGTAGTCTAAGGCAATTGCATCAAATATTAACTCCAGGCAGGAAGTACAAGAGAAACCCGGTGGGAAGTGCATGTATCACATTTTATGGATTAAAGATTCCAAAGTGTATTTCTTTAAAGGTTGCTTTAAACAAAACATAATAAACCTCTCTAACAGAACATATTCAACAGAGAAATGGTGTGAGAAATTGTCTGAGAACTTTTGCCACTTAATCAACCACGTCTACTGGGAATGAAAACAAGTGGAACATTGTCTGAGGCTTTTTCTGCTCATCTTAATGAAAATCTGCAAATGCATAAGCTAGACCACTACAGAAAATTAATCAAATTGACTCTGAGCTGGGGAGACAAATGTGTTAAAAGTTAAAAAAAAAAAAAAATTCAAAAAAGAGAAATAAAAAGGAGAGCTTGCTGCTGGAGCATTTATGTCTGAGTTCGTCTTTCAGACGAATGCAAATCTGAACATTCTATAGGTTGGCAAGCCGGTACTCTTAACAGTCTATAGCATACATCGTGATTAACCTCCCTTTCGATCCCATTAAATGAATCAGAGCACAGCAGAGCAACCAAGGTTGAATAAGAAATGCTGCGGCGGCAATGCACCCCATATGAAGCAAACTGTGTGTCCTCAAGACTGCAGGAAGGTTATCACTTCAGGTCGTTCCTATCACAAAGCGAACAGCTTTCCCCCAAGAGCCTGTGGGACAGTCGGTCTGTGATGCAGGTCACAGAGATAGTGGCGTTATAAGTAAATTTCAAATCGACCTGAATCTGTTATCAAGCACTAAGAATTCTGGGCCAAGTGTAAAGTGAGGGTAATTAGGGATAACGGCATAGTGTACCTGAGTGAGAGAACAGATAAAACACACTGACAAATGCATTATCCCGGAGCCAAATCCAATGTGCCTGGCACAAAATAGCGTGGTGGACAAATCAACAAAGTACAATATACGAATGCAGACAAGGTTATTCACAAGCCAAAAGTCCATTTGGACGATAATACATGTTTTCGAAGATGCTGTCAAGGTGTATTTGGTGGATATATACGAGCGGGGCTGCACCTAAAATGCTATATTTCTTTTTTCGTTTCATACTCTGCGCATACATTTGGTTGCACTGACGGCACAAAATGTTCAGAAGACCTTAAACAGACTAATCGAAGTGTAAGTAAAAGCTGCGATCCGTGACTGATTCCAGCAGTCAAATTATCTGCAATCTTGAAGGAGAGATGTAAGTCAAAAGTGGTGGAATACTTCGTAAAGCTTTGGTAAGACGTGCAACGCTTCAAACTAGCTGCAACTTTATCTCTATGTTTTATTTTCAGTAAGTGTGCATATTATACCCTAGCACTGTTAGTGCAGGTTTTCAGATACACCTACCTGGATAATGGGTCAAATTAGAAAAAAAAAGAAAGAAAAAAAGCTTTTAAATTATATAAGCGATAAAGAAACGGAGAGGGAAAAACAGAAATTCAGTGTTAGGACTGAAATGTGTTTTTAAAATAGTTAACTTGTTACATGACTAAACAGGACATCATTGTGTTAAAACTGACAACAGACTACAACTGTCCATTTTAACACTCACCTTCTGTTTACCAAAGCCAACAACAACAACATGTGCTGAATGTGAATGAATTCATTTTGAACTTAACATAATGAAAGTGTTGGCACTCTATTTTTCCTTTCTCTGCCGCTGCAGCAGATGAGAGTGAGGTCTCGGGGATGGCGTGGGAGTTCGCTATCTCCCAGCCTCCAGATGGCTCCGTCTTCTCTTATCTAGAAGAATGGGTGCTGCCTCAATTTTTCAACTCGCCTTATCTGAGAATCCTTTAAATTGAATATTTACTAGGCCTATGTTTTCTGCTTGTGTTAGCCCTCTGTTGTCCACGACGTTTCTCTTGCTTGCCGAGACAGGGCAAAAGGTTTTTTTTCTTTTCTAACTCATACACTCTCTGTCTGTCTTTTCAATTAATGGGACAGTGATTGATTATGTGATTGCCAGGAGAGAATGGAAAGGTTAAGCAGTTAAGCAGGGAGCAGTGGAGACATTAACAAATGATCATAGAGGGAATCTGTTCAACAATAGAGAAATGTACATTAGGCAAACATGACAGCAGGCAGACCTCTGTTTTATGTCAGGAGTGAAATAGATAAAAATTAATCACTTTCCCAGCAGTCTATTGTTTTCCTCACAGTCAACACTAGAGGTTAAGTGAACACTTAAGCTACCACTGAAAACATCTTATTGTAATACGACTGGATGAGCTCTATCTGCATAAACATGCTGTGCCTCTGCTACTCCGCGGTAAGAGTGTGGAAATGTCTTTCCAAAACCATTTTGTGAAAAGCCTCCATGTTGGATTAATCAGTATAGCCGAGGCTGTAATTGCTGTGCTGAAGTCAAAGCTGTAAGTGCAGATAATGAACGCAGACTGTAAGGCCACTGGAACGCAGGGCAAAAGGGAATGAGAATTTCAGAGACCCAAATGTCCCCGGCATTGTTTAAAGCAGCCTGAAAACAATGAGGGCATACTGTTTTTATTCTTAATATATAAAGCCCAATTTAAAAATAAAAACGTAAACTATGACAGAGTAATCATCGTCAATGGAGTCTTATGACATGTGCAAAATGCAGCAAAGAACGATGGGATTGCTTAAAGGATTTTCAGAAGTTCTTTCTATTATTTATGCATTTATTTAATAACTTATGGATTCATCTGTCAGTCTGTGTGAGTAAAGATTTGATTTATTTGTCTTTTGCGGTGGACAGGTTAACAAAGGTGATGAGGACCAATGAGCGGTTTTTCTAACCGTTGCTGCCCTCTGGTGGACAATAAATTTCAGAGCAACAGCAATACAATGATTTTCTCATTTCTTTTGAAATCAAACTGGATTATAAGACATTTTAGGTCCTCCACACAATAAAACACAACGTTTGCAGAATATACTATTATTGTCGGATTTACTAATTAATGATACGGCAATCATGTTTGGCAATTACAACGTGGAATTTACAAAAAGTAAGGCAGAAAAACGGGAGCTGTGGGCCAGGCTATTTTCTGGATCGTTTAATGGCAATCTCCCTGCTCGCTCTCTGAAAATTTGCTGTCTCTCCTACTTTAATCTCAATGAGTACAAGGGCTACATTCCGCACGTTCATCATCATTCGCTCCCCCCTTCCAATAATGAGAGGGCTTCAGACTCGATTAGCTCAAAGAATTTGATCTCCAAAGGAGGAGGTCTCCCCTAATAGAAATATGCTCTCATGGTAATGTACACCATGGGCCACTTAAGAGAAAGTGTCCTCTAAATGTGCTGATGTGAAAACACAAGAGGCTACATTTAGTGACTGAGATCTGTGAAAGAAAGCAAGAATGAGAAGGCACACATGGACACAAACACACACACACACACACACACACACACACAGTTGATGCTAACAGCTTTGTTCCGTCAATAATACCCAGTAAAAAGCATAAATGAGGCAGTTAGAAATTCAAGTAAAAGATAACATGATGATGTTAGAATAAACCAGACGTTAATTCTAATAGCAAGAGAGTAAGAAAAATTCATCTCAGTGAAAGTGATGAGCAGCTCCTAGGATTGACAACTTTCTCCAGAGAGTTACACCACTTTGATGGACACCGTACTTGCAAGTATTGCGGTTTTTAGACACCACTAAACAAACATGTCCAGTGCCTGAATATATAATTTCACTATGACTTTGAAATGTTGCTTTCATCATTCAAACTGCTTAGGGTGCGCCGCTGTAGACGGCAAGTCGAGAGACACAACAAAAAAAAAAAACCCATTTAGGATCAGACTGTTTACCAGAAACTAGCATGGATCACATTAATAAAGGACATTAGGGTTTAGAAGCTCCTGTCATAGATGCCACAGCTGTAATTATTCCACGGCACGGCTAACCATTTTAAATTTCAATAATCTCAAAATGAAAACAATTATTCAATTTTTGACATGATTTTTGAGCAAAATATGAGGGCTTCTTTTGGCTTTGAAAAGTGATGCTTTCAGCCTCCAAATTATCCAAACATTCAAAGAGTAGATCACAAACATCAACAAAACAAGCAGACTTAAACTGGCCACAACTTAAGCTACTCATGGGGTAAAATACCTGGTGCCAGTTGGAATTCAATAACTGTCATCTTCGTGCCTTAAAGTCAGTTCTATTCCTGCTTAGTCATACCATGAACGAGCCATTTCATTATTTAGAGGAAAGATCTCCATCATTTAGAAAAGCCATTCTTAGGATCGTTCCACCTGTTGCTTTGGGCAAGTACACCATTCACTCACTTGGAGGACTTTGAATTTTCAAATCAAGATGGGAGAATTTAATCTTAATACACAATATGACGAAATGGTTTGGTTAGTTTCAGTTCCAACAGTGTCAACTAGTTGTCCGCTCCACTCAGAGGGAGGACCGGTTACCGGTACAGCAACATCAACAGAGTTGTGATTACGCCACGGGCACAGCGTGGTGCTCCAATCAGAGCCGAATCACTCTCCTCTTTACAGATTTAAGGCCAACTATCCGTGGGTGGACTACAGAATCAGGCTCTGCATCTTCTCTGTCTAATTAATTGAAGCTTCACCAGTGGCATCATGATGCTGCCTGTCAACACCAAACTCATTGACATCTGCACAATCCACAGACCAAATCTATTATCTGTTCAACACAAACACAAAATTTTTTTTTATATATCTTTGAGGTCAATGTTTCTAGTCTGCAGTCAGAAGGACACTATGAGTTGCACTCCTGTCTATCAGATGTTACACTTCACTTCCAGGAAAAAATATTGTAAAGCAGAAAAGTCTGGTTCGGATTAGCCTCAGGAAGGGGGGTCACGGAGTAAGGTCTCATGAGGTATTTTCAGATTTACCTCCAACATAGGTTTAAAGCTGCTGTTCTGGACAGGACAGAGAAGGACTCTAGGGCTCGAAACAAGCAACAGACTACCTTAAATGAAGACTTCATACTGTATACAGCTCAATCTTCAAACATCTTCTTGCTAATGGTTCCACTTCCGCTTGAATCTCATCTCGTCTTTGCGGATTTCCTTCTGGCACTGCACCGCACATTTGCTCATTAACAGCTAATGTAGCCCTCAGTTTAACTCTCATCAAACATGCAGAGAAAGTGCCACGCTTTCAAAAATAACATTGCCTCAGAGTTTGTAGAACAACAGTCCAAAGGACTCTTACCTTAAGGCCATGTTTGTGTCCAGTATCCTTAAAAACGCCCAACTTCTACACGTGTCTTCAGGCAGCACCTTTCCCTCAGCTGTGAATCCGAGCTGAACTTTCTGGAAGCACAACCTCCATTTAATTATACTTAGTGGCTTTTAAAAATAATGGGAGACAGCGGAAGATATTTTATACGCTTTAACATAGATTTAACTTAGCCTGTGTGTGTGCAACGTGTGGCCTGATTCTTTTACCTCCTATGGCGTTGGGGCCATTTTACATTCGGCCAGCAGATGGCACAAATATATAGAGGTAACACGCTGCCTTTAAAGGCATTTTGTAAACTCTATTTTCATTCACCTGCCGCGTTGCAAATTCGACTTCATAGTGTAGACAGGATGTCAGGTAATTGATTTGAATGCACCTTTTATGCTCCTTTAGTTAGTTAGACATAATATATCCACATATTGGCCTTCTTGCTCAATAACTATTGCTTCTGAGAACGTCACCTCGAATGAAACACATTTTTCCGACATCACTTTAATGTAGCACAGTGCTCAGCTGCACCCTCGGTGTTTGTTGTGGAGTGGTGGAGAGTTCCTAGTCTGTTTATTGTGGCATGAACAACAAGTACCTGCGCTCTATGAACTACTAGATGTCAACAACAATTAACTGGAAGGTACGATTATTGATTCCAAGCTAAACCGATTAAGCCTGTTGCTTGTACTTTGTAACTTGCTAATTGCGAAATTATAATTAGAATACAGTACTCTGATCATCATCATTTGTACCAAATACTAAAATATTGCGTTGATAATGATCTTGTTTATATTTTAACTTCTCAAATCTTATGTCAAAAATATCAGAATAGTGTTGTGATATTTCATTGAACATGGTTTGTGATAAGTTTGACTTTGTTCTGTGAATTGTAATGCAAATTTGTGCCTTCTCTATTCAGACACAGACAATGCCTTTTTTTAAAGCTGTAGCCAGGGCTACATGTAGTTCCTGGACAAAGACTCTAGGACATCTGGTGATACTGTCCTCCCTGTGGGCTTTGATATCTGGATACAGAGTTCACGACTTGATGTCCAAATTTCCACTTATTGATGGGTAAACAATGTCTTGTCTACTGTCTGAATATTTTTTTTAGGATCTTACAATGGCTTGAATGTCAAGATCATCTGATTACAACAGAGTCTAAACACATGTTAAGGCCTATAAACACCGGCATACAAACTGATTATTGAATTCAATTTAAGGCTAACCAGTCATTGCGCTTTAAAATTTCTCTTCATTCTGGATGCTTTGGGTAGCATTTTAAATAAATCTCCTGATATAATTTTCATCTTTGGAAACATTGGGTATTTCACTAATGTTTAAAATTCAAGACAGGTTTATTAGTGATGACCTCAGAGTTTATGAAATTAATATGAAGTAGTCATAAGTCACCTCTATGGTCATTCATACATGTACAGTATATCCTAGGCAACACATACTGTATGTATTGTCACACAGGAAATGCATTTATGGAAAGGAATTCATCATGATTAAAATGCTCCTCCATCCTCACTCGCTTCTTTCCGCACACTCCTCTGTCCATCTGTCAGCCATAATGACATTGCCCTCCAGCTGAGGATACTCCATAACAATCGCTTGAGCCAAGTTGACCTTCATAATGTGAGCAAAGTGGCCACTGACATCAGCCGTCTCCAAGCAGGTCATGTCCAGACTCAGGTATTGTAATTAATCAGTCCTTCACGCTCTTCTGAAATGTCATTGGTCCCAGGAATTAGAATAGAAAGAGAACACATTTTTAAAGGTGTTTTGAACAATAAATTATGTGAGCATGTTGACATGTGACCTCAAATCTATGTAGTCACTGTTCTAGACGGCGCTGTGAATGGAAATATGTGCCAAAAGCTGTTCAGTCCAAAGCAAATACACAATGCCAGTCACCTCATCTGCCTTTCCTCCCGTCCCTGTCCCTGTCCCTTTGTCAGATGTTTGCAGTCTATGTGATGTGTGGGGCCCAGGAGAAGGATGCTGTGAGGTTGACCCTGGAACAAATAGATGTTGTCAGACGAATGTGCACTGAGTACCAGGAGTTTGAGCTGGTCACATCGTCCCAGGGTAGAGAAAACCTCAAGCTGCTACCACGCAACAGTTACCCGCAAAACCTTTTATGTTACTTTTAATGTTTAATGATGTTATTTCCCCACTGCGGAAAGACAGATCCATGATCCGGTTTCTGTGTTTTGATCTCGTTATTCCTCCGAATGTTCAGTTGGTGTCGGCCTACGTTTTAAGTCTTTATCCTAAAAAACATGACAGGTACATTATTCTATTTTGTTATATTCTTATTTATATGGCAACATTTGGACACAAAGGCATTTCAAAGTGCTTTACAAAGACAGATTAAAAATCTAAGAATTTTAATCATAATTAAAAGGAAAGAAGAAGTGTTTAAGATAGTCTGAATCAATGACCATGCAACTTCATCTAATTCCTATACACTGGTGTAAATGTGTGTGTGTGTGTGTGTGTGTGTGTGTGTGTGTGTGCGTGTGTGACACTGCAGAGCTGA
>OMNV01007669.1:18586-50696 GCA_900303265.1 Brotula barbata
ATTCTGAGATGAGGCATAAAATAGCGTGTTTAATAAGTATTGAGGGGGGTCACTCCATTGACAGCAGCCTGCCAGCCCTGCGGATGTTTTACCAGCTTGGGGTTCGCTCCATGGCCCTCACACACACGTGTAACACACCCTGGTAAATATGAGATTTATTTTGACTCATATATTTATTCTACATTCATTTACGTATGAGTTAATATATGCACAAACAGTTTGTATACATAAGGGTTTTCCCGCAACAGTATGGAAGTAAGGTTTTGAATCCTTTGTTTGTTTGTTTTTTTGCTGACTTCAAATCATTTTTTTATAAATATTTTATATTTTTCTTTCAATGTATAGATAATTCATGTGCAACTCATATCCCACAAGTCATATGCTCGTACATTGTTTTTTGTTGAATTTTAAAGATACCACGGTCCCCATCCCACCCCACACTAACACACACACACAAAACAAATGAATAAATAAAAAAAATACAGAATAAATTAAGACAAATAAATTGATAGTAATTTCAACATGTAATGCTCAGTACAAGTTTCAGTAGTTGCAGCTAGAAACAGCTAAACACACATTGGCAGATTGTTCAGCAATAGAACAACATGAGGAGTAAAAAACAAAAAAAAAAAAAAAATCATTCTTGACAGATTATCCAATGTCAAACTAAGGAAGGATACAGAGTCTCAAGGCTAATTGTCATTTAAGGACGCATCAGCAGTTTCCTGATAAGATACATCCTTGACATGTTGTTGTGCACCAGCAAAAATCTTACAAAGCACCATAAAACTGATGTAATTAGAACTTTTCATACTGGAGAACATGAGACGGGTATGGTTGTCACCTTTCAGCGGTGTCACTGTCAGTATTTGATGGGATGAACTGTTCTGAGCTGTCTCGTCCTAAGTGATTACTTTTGCATTTCTGAATGGGCATGTACATGTATTGTGAAAGTGAATGTCTGTGAATTGTACGTCTGCTGTATTAAAAACCAAACAGCTGCATTTAGATGCCCTAAATTAAGCAGACATATTTCAATGTGAAAGATATTCTCCATTTTCTGACTTGCACATAGATTTGCTTCTTGCAGCAGGATTGCAGGTTTTGGCAGTGTTCTTTGTCATTCCAGGGCGGAATCATCGTCAAAGCTTTATAATGTTTATCCAAGTGAAAATAACAGCCTGACAGACTTTGGGAAGGTAAGAAATTATTTATTTATGTGTCAGCTCCATGCGAATCTATTTAAACTGATAAACATGTCATATACTCATTTACTATTTGCATGTCTGTTGTTCTCTGGTGTTTGCACAGACATGCAAAGATTTTAACTGGTTATTATTGTTATTGTGGTTTTCTTTTTCTAAGTAGTTATATAAGTAGTTATAGTATAGTATTAATACACCTTGATACATGTTAAGTGTTGTTGAAACCAATGCGGAAGTAAAATGAACCCTAAGATTTGATGGTGCGTGTCCCCAGCTGACTCACTGTAAGCATGGAGAACTTCAAATTGCATCAAACGTCTTCCCTGCCCACAAGACTGTAACCGGGTTAATGTTTCTGATGTGTTTTAAAGGCAGTGGTGGAGGAAATGAACAGACTGGGCATGATAGTAGACCTTTCCCACAGTTCCTGGGATACAGCCTGGGCTGTGCTGAACCAATCCAAGGCGCCGGTTATTTTCAGCCATTCATCCTCATACTCCATCTGTAAGCACAGCCGCAATGTCCCTGACTGGCTGCTGCACGGACTGGTGAGAAAATTGCTTGATTAAATTACTGCTTGAGTGATTTGTAATTTATTTCACTTGCAGCTTTAAGAACATAGACAGCAGCAATGACAAGGAATATATGGTGCCATATACAGAAGCCAGAAAATATATCTCTGACATTAAGGAGCATATGCTGTTGTTATCAGCAGCCATACTCGATATGAAAAATTTACATTTTTCCATTTCTGTTTTGGAAATTTTCAATTTCCAAAAGATGGGCACTGGACCATGTTAAGAAGCACTGTTTCCTGTTTGGTGGTGGTCCAGACTTTGGGTTTCTGTCATCGATATTTGTTTGTGAGGCATAACCATGAAAGTAACACAGAAACTCACAGACTTAGTCCAAATGGAATGATTACAAAATTAAGCAATCAATTTGAATCAATTTCATGTCTTAGATTGGTTGGGGGTTTTTGTTTCCCTCAATCAGATGTGATCTCCTCTATTTTGTTTGACTCAGGCTGTGCAGCACGTACACAAGTAAACAAACATTATGTTTCTCACATTCACATACTGCACTCAAAAATCTGAATGACAACCATGTAATCTGTGTCATTTTGCTTTTTGGATATATTAGTTTACTATACTTGAAGACAGTGGGGCACAGACAACAAACTGATTTGACCAAGATGATGAAGTTTAAATAACACAAATGTTAAAAAATGCATCCATAGACATAGATATTAATATGAATTGCTCTGGTTAGTATAAATGTATAGGCCAAATTATGGTTTTGTTTTAATTTTGAGCTCAGTGAATATTATATAACACTCATTACGCATAGAGACCTCCAGAGATTTAAGATCAATAGTCCGCCAGATTCTCATGTTCCACAATATGGCAAAGAACTCAAAGTGTGCATGTGGTCTTTTGTTGTTTGCGTTTCTTATTACAGTAACAGACAGTTGCCATCACGGCTAACAACACAAAAATAGTGTGAAAGACGTATCCATAGTGAACTTATTGTAGTTTTTCCCCAGTGATTAAAGTTAATCACTGTAAATGTCTTCCATGTTTCAGAAAAAGAACCGAGGCCTGATCATGGTGAATCTCCACAGCAAATTTATTTCATGCAAAGATGAGGCCAACATTTCTACTGTAGCTGGTGATGAATCCTTTTTCAGTTGTTGTTCTCTGTTTACAAGTGATATTTGAAATGTCTGAAGTTCATATTTATTCCATTTTGCTGTTACAGACCATTTTGACCACATTAAGAAGGTGATTGGACCTGAGTCAGTAGGAATTGGAGGGGACTTTGATGGTGCTGTGAGGTATGGTAAGAAATACCTGCCAGCAAATATAATGCACATATTGAGACTTTTCTTTACTGATCCTGACAGCAGGAAACAGACTTGTGTACTTTCAAGATGACATATTTTGAAGTTTTTCTTGAGTTACATGTATTATGTGTTTTTGTCTGTCATGAAAATAGCAATTTTTCTCTCATGGCTGTCAGCAGACAGTAAAATGGTCAAATAAATAACATTCTACTGCTATGAGGAAGACTTTAGACAGATTTATTTTGGAATGGTTTGTGTTTGATGTGTTTGTTGTTTGTAAACAATCTTCCAAATGTCAGAAAAAAATATTATGGGACAAGGCTTACATATTATTATCCTAATTTATCCATTCAGAATGACAAGTATTATATTACCACCAAGACTGATGTCAAAATAAAAACAAAAATATGTTTTTTGTATTGATTTATTTAATAGCTTTCCTCTGGGGTTAGAGGATGTGTCTAAGTATCCCGCCCTGATCCTGGAACTCTTGCAAAGGAACTGGTCTGAGTTTGAACTGGCTAGTGTCCTTCGACTTAACTTCCTGCGAGTGTTTGAAGAGGTGGAGAAGGTGAGCTAAGAATGATATCTTTTGTAGTGAGACGGATCATCCTTGAACATTGTTTACGCTCAGTGTCTCAACTTCAGGACACATTAAATCTAAAAATGTCCACATATTCGGAGCGCTCATTGATGTGGCACTCAAGCTTAGCTGGCTTAGGTTATTTTCACAGTAGATTTAATAATCAGGTAGGACTTGCTGAATAATAGTGGGTTCATTTCATTAAGTGAATTATGCTTTACATACCCCTTTCCCCAGGTCCGTGATCAGCTCCGTCAGACCCTGCCAAGTGAGGTCCAAATCCCTGTAGAGGCCGTACAGAACCCCTGCAGGCTTGTTCTCAAACCTCCTGGCTACAGAGAAGACCAATCTAAAAAGAGCACCCTCTCCAAAGCTCACCGTGGTCCACCAGTTCCCAACAGACTGCAAATCTTGGCAACAGTCCTGCTGCTTTGCAGCCTAATGAGTCTTTAATGAATAAATCAGCACTGCACTTAATGAATTGCATCTTAAATTAGGTTTCATTTCAGTTCAATAGCATTTAATCCAGTGCATAATTTGTAATGTAGGCAATCACGGCTTTGCAGTGGCTGGTGCAGCCTTGTCCACATACTATTTAATGTCGAATACTATAAATGCTCCACCAATTATACTGTATATGTGTATATCCATGTATATATTTTCTTATTTGAGTTTTTTTTTTATCAGTTTATATTCTCTTGGTTTTCTATAGGTTACCAAGTAGCTTCACTGGACTGGATGTAGGTTAGGAAACTGTAAACACAAAGATAGATTTGGATGACACTGAAACGGATTTTGATGATTTTCACATTCTTTAACTTTGTTGACAGTTTTGCCATTTCTCAAAACATTCAGAGCCAAGAAAACATAGGCATGTATACTGAATGGAAGAGCACTGCGCCACAATGTTAATAAACAATACTTTTATTTCGATTGCAGGAAAGTGGCCAGTGTATAAGCAAGGCAATCCAATCTCAAGATTAAAGTAGAGGCAAACTTTCGTACCACCCCTTCCCCTTGTTTCTTGGGGATGTGGGGTGGGGGTTAGGGATGTCGATTAGCATCCACATTGTGCTTTAATTTCCACACAAATTGAGGTGGAGCATGTTTTACATTTTATCTTGGCCAGTACACATTTTATAATCATTTTTTTTTTATGGTGGCCTGGAAAACATTCTTCAAACCTGTCAAAAACTGTTACAATTGCAACAGATCAAAATGTATTCATGTACAAACATGTACTTGTCAAAATACAAATAACTGTCCAAAAACACTCAGATGTATAACTTCTTTAAAAAACAAACTCCTTTATGACCTCAGGTCTACTCATTTACAAACGATTCCAAAGTCAAAACTTACAAAACAGTAGTACGATTTTCGCTTACCCCACTTGGGAACTGTTGAAATAAATAAATATAATAAATATGTTGTTTGACCATAAAATGGTGGTTTTGGGTTCAAAATCTGGCATAATACTGCATAGTAGCTATTGTAACGGGTAGAAGTAATATTGCTCTATCTGTCAAATATAGTTTTATATCCATATATGTATTTTTGTACCCTATAATAACAAAATCTCTCTTCTAAAAATGTATTTGACAGTTTGACGGACAAGTGTTCAATCTATATGAAATAAGAGAAAATGGATAGATGTGTACACTTGTGAGTCCCAATATGCTACAAGAATAGAATAAACATCTTCTGTACTCAAAAGTCCATACTTCATTCAAAAGTGTATTGTGCGTCTCTACCCAGAAGTATTCAGGCCAGGTGCTGCCTCCTGTGGCCAAAGGTAGAATGTATCCTGTGGAGGCTGAAGCACCTGTGAAGTCGCTTACTGGTCATGAGTAGATAGTAATGACTTCCCGTCCGCCCCCTCTCACCAGAAGCACTCTTTCCAAGCCTTCAGTCAGCACCTCCAGAAATTCCATATCTGATGTACGTTAAGGAAGTACAGAAACCCAGCAGCTCAAACCCTCTGTATGTGTGGGAGAAATTAAACAAATTATGGTATCTGGTGAAATAACCATTGCTCTCCTGTTCTTAATGTACATATCTGATTAGCTCACCAGCGAAGAAATGTAGTCAGATTCTACTACCGGTCACATTTAATCACTAATTAGCAGCAGAGATCAGGAAAATAATATTCTGTATCTTAATGTCAACTATAACGGCAGAATCTAAAACTTACTTTGGGCTTAACCTTCAACACCTCCTAATCAATTTGTATTTACATACACTGGCTGACACTGGCTTAAGATGTAGTCCCAATGACAAACACAGTTGCAATTTCTTTGATTATATTTGCCGAAAGGATACAGTTCTCATCTCCATCAGCATTCCGCGGCGGCCCTGGCATGTTGAGCAGTACAAGCCGAGCATCATGGGATCGGTTGACTATTACCTCGTTTAGCTTCACGGCCGTATGCATTCGCCGCACATTGGATTGATCGCTAAATACCAGCAAGAGAAAGGTTAGAGACCTGGATAGATCTGTGCAAGTTGGCATAAGGAATTTTAGGTAAAGGTTTTCTATCTATTAATACTGATGAATAACAAACACGAAGGATCAAACTATTTACATTCACCAAGAAGAAAATGTGACTCACGGTTTCAGGCTCATGAGTTCTCTGAAGTTCTCCGGTGCGTTGTTCTTGTTCCTCCTCTCAGCCTCGCACCTCTCCTGGGTCCAAGTCATCTGAACCTTCTCTGGAGGAGTCTCCACCACCTCTTCCTCCTCATCCGAGTACAGACTGCCCATTCGTACCAAAGAATGCCTGTCCTTCACAAGCTGGGCCTGCAGGGGCCAAATAAGGTGACAAGATTACAGAGAAAAGATGAGGTTGAGTTTTCAATGAAAATGTGAAAACCTGGGAATAGAGAATATTATTGTACTATTACTAGTATTGTATATTAGAAAATATTAGTATTTTATTTTAGATCCTAGAAGTAGAAGTGTAGGAGATATTTTTTCTTACTACCAATATATGTGTGTATCTATTTTCTTTTTAAACCCTCAATGTAGCAAAAACAGAGAAGACAGTCAACTGCTTCTTGCAGGTGAAATACTATCATCATATGAAGAAAATAGCAATAATTGTTTCCACGCCAGCTGTTTGTTCTTTGCAGCCCCTGGGTTCACATTTTGAAATCTTCTGAAATACAATGACATGAGCCTTTGGGCATGTTAACCTTATGTTCACACATAAATGACGTTATCAAGATGGTCCAATCTGTGACTGTGCCTAATTATCATACATTACGTACTCTATGTTAAACTAGCGAAAAATAAATTACAAAATTAAGTGTGTCCTCGGAAAGCATGAATCAAACCTTTCATTTTTGATATAAGACTAATAGCCATGATTGTATGAGTAACTCTGACAAGTTTGTGGAGTGTGTTTCAGTCAGTAATCAACAGCTCAAAAACAATGCAAGGCAAACACACCTCTCTCTGTCTTTCTGCACTGGACAATCTCATTTGCCTCAACATTTGGGATCTCTGTTCCATCATTAAGGTCCGTTCATACGTGTACGCAGAAATATCACTGTCATGCTGAAAGAAAACAACAATTTATTACCTTATAACAAACCTATAACACAAATTTTATTGTTAATTTAAAAAAGTGTTTGCTTGTGGATAATATTACATTTTCCAAGACAGAGCAAGTCAAAGTAAACAAGGCGGATTCCTGAATTTAACCTATTAAAAAAGCAGAAATAAAATCTTGGCCTTTTTTGTATGGACTAGGCAGACTTCTCACCATCTCCACCACTTCCACCTCTGCCTCTATTCTCAGTTGGTAAAGGAACGTGGCCAGATCCTTCTTCATCTGGATGCTGTTGTCATCCATCTGGGCTACAGTGAAGATGCGCATTCTACATTTCCTCCAAACCTGAAAACACCAATAACAGTCACATCACAAGTGTAATATAATGCAACATCAATATATGAATTTACAGATAATATCTGTTAAAATGTCAGGTGTTTTATGTTTATTATCATTATTATGGCTGCTTATGTCCGAAGACACAAGTTTAAATGAGAACACTTCCTAGGCAGAACGCTGTTTTCCCCCCAGGCTATTTCCTTCTATCTACTGATCACTCCTGTGAGAAATCAAAATTGTTCAACTCATTGTAAAGATTGAAAATCAGCCAAAATGCCAAGAGCAACAGAGAAAATGAATTATGGGAAAACACAACAACAGGCAACCGCAGGGCATTAACTCAATTAAATTGTCTTACTTACGGTAGGAAAAAGCAGGCAAGTTTGGTATTTTCAGTAAGGGCTAAACTGCTGATGAATAAACAATAAGGGATACGTCTCTAGAGATTCCGCATCACAACCTATATTGTATTGTTACAGCACTGAAGCTGCCAGATCGTACTTCAAATTATGCCCTCCAAAAAAGAACCCTTTAAAGAGACTGCATGCTCCAAAACGTAGATGGCTTTAAAATATTAACAGTGTTTATCATACTGCCTATTCCATAATGGCCTACTGGAACTCTGTCTTCTCACTTTATGTTGTTTGAGCAAGAAAGGCAGCAGCATTAGCATCCCTCCATCATGGACGATCCACCACACATCAATATTACCATCTGTGAAGCGTTCGTGGTTGCTGGGGTAGAAGGAAACATTTTTGGGCACCATGAGGGCCAAATGAGCAGCTGTAGTGCAGCGTACTGTGTCTGGGCAAAGACGGACATGAAGAGGTTAATGGACACCCCAGGCTATTAAATCAAATAACGCATTCAGCAATGAGATAATGGTCTTTTAAAGCCTATAAGCCACATGCTATATGAACAGTATAATGTGAACGACTTACTTATGAAAGTCTTCCATGCACGAGGGTCCTCACTCTGTCTCCAGCCATATGGCCAACCCATCATAACTGTGTTATGCTTCATGCCTCCCAGGCCACAGGACTGAATTAGATGGACGATGCCCTCTCGCACCTTAGATGCAACCACTACCTGGCAAAAACCCTTCACCCGCTCAATTTCCATCATGTTCTTGATTGCCTGATAGGGAAAAGATGTGATCAAATTTAAGACAAGTTTAAGACAAATGATTAAATTTCAAGTAGTACAACATACAGGACATCTACTTCTTTACCTGTTCAGCTGCCTGCATCTCCCCATAGCTGTCCAGAAAGTTTCCCTGGACAACAGAACCCACGATGGTCAGACCCTTTCCTGCCTTAAGCTGTGAGGCAAAGGTCAACAGTCTGGGATATTTCACATGGAGATCCTCATCCAGCTTCAGCAGCACCAATAGCTGAGGTCTATAGTGCATAAGATCACCGACGGGCAAATATGATGAAAATGAAAGACACTGATTAAAGCTGATATGTTTGTTCAACAAACCTTGGAAGGATGTGGCTTCTATCTACTCTAGCTCTACTCTATTTTATCTCTTATTTGTGTTTTGGAAGAAAATTACTGTAATTGTCAAGCGACTACAACGATGACGTCAATAAACCAATGTTTATGGAACATAGAGATATGATGCATCTAACTACTGATTGGTGCAGGGTTTAATAAGAATAGGATGTTAACTCTTATCATGATTTCCCACCAATAGACTAGTTATCTATTTTGCAAGCTTGTATCGAGGTTGTGGGTTATATATATACATACAGACTGGTTCACTGGGTGCGATTAAAAAATATGAAATATTTGTAACTGAATGACAATGAATCGCATCAGCTGTGTGCAATGAGATTGTTTACTTCTGACTCATTCATGCACTATTGTGGAGAGGAGAAATATAAGGAGAAATTCAGTCCATTTCGTTCTAGAGCCGCTGTACCTCCAGTTTTTGGTGTGCGGAGGTCCGACCTCTAGCCTTAGCAGGGCATAGCGTGCGGCACTAAGAGACAGCCCTCTGATTCCATCTCCCCATTCCTTTTCCGCTCTGTTTATGTGGAATGCAGAATGAATGAGAGCACCAAGTAGAAGGCAGTCAAAAAGTTAGAATGATCAGTTGTAACATTATATGAGGACAGAAATGCAGACACAATTATATCCCGTTTCAGAGATGCAAAAGTCGACAGCATGCATTTTCGTTTCCATACATACCCTTGGTACTCTATGTACTTGTAGATCATCCCAGCAATGCCCATGGCCACTATGGCGTAGTACCAGGAGGAGATAAACATGAGGGCAAGACACATGGTCATCCCAAGGAAGGACAAAGCCCTGTGGGTGTGAAATATAAAATCCAACATTACTTTTTTTGCACACTAAAAATACTATCATTTACATACAAGTTACAAGTATACTACATGATCGAGCCAGTGCATCACATTCCTTTAAGGTATACAGATATGGGCTTCAAATTTTTTTTTGACTTTTTGGCAGCAGCAATGCTCTGTCCTCCCTGTGTTGGTGCAATACAACATCATATGTTGGTTTAAAATATATTGTTGCTATGGAATGGTCTATTTAGCTTTTTGCAGTGACTCAATCTTATTAGTCAGATACTACTTGGTGAATTAATCAATACCTCCAATTGGCCATGATAAAGGGACTGAGCATTGTTGTACCTGCACTCACCAGTGATAATATCTAAATCTTGGTCTCCAGTTAGGTGTGCGTAGCAGAGTCTGTACAGCACAGGCTAAGTTCACAAAGAGATAGCACATCAAGAAGAACCTGTTGGATCAAGACAGAGTGTTGGAGCATATTCAAAACGGATGATTCCCTGGTGTTGAATGGGTAAATTAAATAAGGGTTGTGCAGGCAAAATATAGCATATGAATCTGATACATTATGTGCATATGAATACATAGTTTGCATGTATGTGAGCTTACATGGAAAGTATAGGAGCTACCATATCCAGAGAGGCAATAAGAATTCCCAGTTCAGCTATGAGACCAGTTAAGAGCAGAGCCCATGTAGGCTCTCCATTGGTCTTACCATGACCAAACACCTGGAAGGGAAAATACAGAACCCTCATTTGCAGTGCTGCAAATGCAAATCCCAACCAGTTCAAATTCAAATAAGACTGTGAGAGAAAGGCAGACCGTAGCACACTTCCTCTGTTGGACATCATCATAACTATTCCAATTATAATTCAAATTATTACTCATAACTTGCATGTCACAGAATGTAAGACTGTATGATTCAAATGTAATGATTAACAGCAGTATTGTCCCACCCTAAGGAATGGAATGATGTTGTCCTTAGCTATAGCTTGTAAAAGTCGAGGAGCCCCAGTGAGAGACTGCAGGCCGGCCCCCACTGTTGAAAAGAAGGAGCCGATGACGATGACCCACGGGGAGGGCCAGGAAAGCGTCCCCACCACTAGGGTTTTTCTGACAGCATCCCCAAACCTACATGTACAGATAGACAAGACTTGAATAAGGAACTTGTTTAATCTATTATATCACTGAATTTATTTTATTTTATTTTTTTTTCTGTTTACCGATGAACCAATTAGTGATAATCAAGTGATAACAAAATTTTTAAATTCCAGTGACATTCATTATAATACAACTAACTTATATAAGTAGTATATAACTTACTTGTCCCTCAGGACAACTCCTTCAATACATGCCCCAAACAGAACCACAGAACTGAAATCTGAATACAAAAGGTCAAGGAGATAGATAGACAAGGAGTCACAGCTGAATTTTAAATCGGATCTCTTATACAGTATATTATTAGAGGGAGCAGCCTCCAGTCATCGAAACAAGGATACAAACAAGTGAAGTAGTGGTAATAGCTAGGATAGTTCCCACGGGGATCGATTTCTGAGCATCCCGAAGATCACCAGATCTGTTGGAGCCCGCCATGATGCCTACAATGAAATGAAGAGTGGTTTTAAAAAAAGATGTAAAACGGTGCCCTCTGCTGATGACATCTGAGAAACATCTGAATGTCGCGTAGGCTATTGTTAGACTCAAGCTGATGTATATAACTTTGTGCTGCAAAATGCCTTGATAAACTGCTTTATCTTGTTGTCATACCTGTGGCAGAAGGGAAGAAGATCCCAACCAAAAGCGTGAATGATGTAGCAATATCTGCTGACACATACATGCCAAAGTTCTCCATGGCACTATGGGCATCCACTGATTGCAGCCCTGCCTTCTCTAAGATCTCCCCTTTCTGCAGGTAGTCGCCCCACATGTTTTCTAACACAAAGAACAAACATTAAAAACACATTTCCACACATGCATGATCATTCCATCTAAATGGTCAGATCTGACCTTTCTTGACCTTACTGATGTGTATCATGTATTGAATATACCTTTGATAATACCACTGGCCAGTCCAGGAATGCCCTGTATCTCTGTCACGTTGTTCTGCCTGAAGTACTCATCACACTGATCGCTGCTCATGTTCCCTGGGACGCAGAATCGATCCCACAGCTCGCTGGGCACCGTGATGTTGCCCTTTATCACGGTCTTATCACACACATCAAACCGATCTCTCACTAAAGTCCTGTTGCCGAGCATGCAGATCCTGCAGCAATTGCACAAAGTAAAGTTACAATGATAACTCAGCCAGTAGTCTTTCTATTGATTATCATAAGCAGTGATCATATTAGTGCTGGAACATCACTTTGTTCACAAAGGCATCGCTATATGTCTAAAACATTTAACAAATCCAAGTTATGGTCACCTCATTTGTGACAGAATCATGGCAATGCATGCATGCTTTCTTGCACATTTGTATTAAATACTCCATTAATCCTGTTAAGATACTTGGTTATTTTCGCAGCCCCTAGGTCTTACGGGAATTCTGGTGGGTGAGTCACAGATTTGAGTGCCCCAGCATAGATGGAGACAATGGAGATGATGACACAGGCAAGGAAAAGAGAGGCCAGCTTGTTGACATATTTCACTCCTACAAACACCACCACAGCCATCAGGCTGAGGCAGATTGAACCATAGACCCGCATATTGTTTAGCATGGCACTTTCAACCCCATGATGGTCTGTAGGATGAAAGATGGCTGCCTGGGGAACAAGATATTTCTGAAGAGAAAATAAAATAGGACAGTCAATATTTTTGCAGTTTGTTTTGGGTGAATGTGTAATATAATAGAATTTTCATTATACTTCAGGCAGTTCACTACTATTCATAACAAAACGACAGATGTTTAGATCTATTTCAAAATGTTTATCAAAAATACACTACATAAGATGATTGAAATGAATTATAACTACAATAATACTTTCAACAAACTGACCAAGAAAATTTCAATGGCTCCCAGTATGTACATGGCAGAGGCAAAGGTTGTGCCCAAATAGAAACACAGGCCCACAGCGCCACCAAACTCTGGACCCAGGGAGCGCGAGATCATGAAGTATGCCCCTCCAGCTGCAACAATATGACAAACTGTTACCACTGAGAAGATCGCTATCAAGTTTTACTACACGCATTACATAAAGAAGTGAAACTCTGGTGAGAGATGAGCGATGACTAAACAAGGTTACAGGTACTACCTGGAACAACTCCATTAGTAGCAATGGCACTCATTGATATGGCTGTGAGCATCGTCTGCAAATGAAAGTGGAAAATTTGACAATAATGAAAAAGGTTCAATCCAGCACAAATTGATGCAAAACACAATCTATACCATGTACCATATGTCATATAGCATATACAATCTATACAAGACCGTAGTATGGAAAGGGGAGTGAGGACAAAGTAAAAACACAATTTGAATGAAATAATTACTGTTGCTTAGTTAGCCAATCACTAGCTTACGACACATATTTGACAGAACCCATTGTGTGTGCGTGTGTGTGTACTAACACAGGAGCAGCACATCAGCACAATCAAGAGGGACTGTATGACGCCAGCAGTCCCAACAATCCACGTCAGTCGGAGAAAAAGAATGACTCCAAAGATGTTCTGCAGACACGGCAAGTAGACACCCATCAGAGTGCCCATATTGGGAGACTGAAAGAGACGAGTGGGGGAGGTGAGAGTTCTGAGCATGACATTTCAGGAGTGTGTACAAGTGTGTCGATCATTAGTATTGATTGATGTACTTTTGAAAGGTCATTCAATCATGTGATCAGCTCTTTGTATTAATCAAGGTCTTACACGTCCACAGCCTGAATGTAGAGGGTATAAAGGGAGGAGCAATCAATCAACACGTCTTAATACTAATCTAGAACTTGGGCAGCACTGCCAAGACAGAATAGGAGAGGGGTGACTTACAAAATGCCCAACAAATGAAAAAAAAGAATGTTTGGACTGTTCCAGGTTCCTGACCTTGGGGGTCCTCCTACGAGAGGCTTCAGCGCTCTCTTCCTCCTCGTGCTCCTTGGCACCCTGGGTAATGTTGGTATAGTTGACCAAGCGGTTAAGCAGAGAGGAAACCTTTGGACGGATGTCCAACTCTTCCTAGGTGAAGATAGGAGGTAAAGTTGCATAAATGACACTTGTTCACGTCCTTCCTGTCGCACAGATATTTTACAGAGTTATACTAACAAACCTCAAACAAGGCCAGGTTCCTGTCATAGAAGTCATTCTTCTTGGCAGCAGCATCATCATTGTTGAGAAAAGGGCTGTCCTCTTTATGATTCCCATGTCCTAGGAGGAGACAAACAAACAAACATAATCAACAAATTCAATGGTTTGAACCTCATGTAATGGTTTACATCCTAACAATGATCATTTGAGGTACTCAATAATACAACTATTGCAAAAAACTACCTTAAAATTGTAACCAAAAGAACAAATCTGAATCGATAAACCAATTTAGTGTCTGTGTTTACAATTTACTTACAATGCTTCACTAAATGAGTTTGACAGAATTATTGATTTAGTTACAATCACAGTTATAGCTTTACTTTTTCACATAATACTTTTAATGATCATAATTACAACAAAAATAATAATAACTACCAGAATTTTTTTTCGGAAGAATGGTGCAAATTACACAGAATATTATAATATAATGACCCGCTCTTACATTTATGCTCTTAAATCAACATCTATTTGTAACGCTTCACCTACAGGTAAAAAATAATTAAATTGCAATAATCTCCTATGTAGCATTTATCGTTATAAATAACAAAATACCATGGAATGCTCCTGGGTAAAAGCAGGTAACAAATCTTTTAATTTAATTCTCATTAAACGTCTGCCGCTAGAAGAGGATTGAGCAGAGATCAGCACAGTGCTTAAGGCAATTCTGCATCACACACAGAATCACCTCAGGTATGCACACTCCTCATTACCAGGTGATCCAGATTGGACAAAATATTATTAGCATATAAAATTTAATAGCCTCATCTCTCGATTAAAATCCTGCAACAATAACATTAACAAATTATCACGTAGGCACTCGATACGAATAAAAAACAATGCTTTGTTCTCTTTGTTGTAAGTGTACTGGTTCAGTTTTTTCACTCACCTGTGGCCTGTGTCCCACTACTGTTAGTTCTGCTGTAGTTAAGCATAGTTCTGCTCTGTGTGCAGTCAACAACAGTATACTCTGTGCTCTGGGGTGGCGAAATGTCGATTACTATCCAGGAAGCCTGGTCACCCTAGGCAAACTCTCATTTAGGGGCCTGATCTAACACACATGGTGCACAGTGGCAGGGGAGGGCTGGTGGGCGCACGCGCACACACACACACACACACAGTATAATAAGGCATTTGTCCACTCATGGGGGATCCGTGGAACAGGAGTTGGCCTGAAGGTATCTCAGGGAAGTATTACATGTCTGCATTCTGACAGTCTACTGCTGCTGTACATGAACAATTTCATCATGCAATTAGCAGAACATCAATACATTAACAAATTTCTCCTCAGGCCATTCTTCCAAATAAGCTATACAAGTGTGAAACAGAACTTGAACGCTCCTAAGAGATAAGATCCATGATAATTAATATCTTCAAAAACTACTGTGGCTTGTTTAAAGGTCAAATGCTTGACGGTGTGTCATTTCTGCCCATCAACTACACAATCTTTGAAAGTCAAAACAAAGTCAATACTGTCCTCTAGTGTCCTATTACTGACACTGCTATGTCATTAGAAATCAGACCTGAGTTTTACACAGAAAGGTACTATATGTGCACAACAGGTCAGATACACATAAAGGGAAGAGACAGCTGGGGTTTTCTAGGTCATATATAGTAGGTGTTCCACATAACCAAAATTAGAACAAAGAAATATGAGCAAAAACAACAAAACTATGTCAAGCTGCGTCTGTTGGAACTACAAGAACTTTGCTTCGCAACAGGCTGAAAAGACAGCGGGGGTCTTTATTAATACCCTCACATTAAATGTCTAATTAAAGAGATTAAAGATTAACTGGCCCACTGTGGAGGCACACAGAGACCTGCTGTGAGCACAGAAAAACAGAGAGGCTTTACAGTCTACATGTCCGAACAAGTCACATGCGCCCCGACATAACAGCTAAAAGTCGCATAAGAACAAAGACCAGCAGTGCCAAAAGGACAAAGAAAGTTACAGCAAAATGAAGTGCTGGAGACCTCTTAAATATATGATAGTATTACAAAAAAAGTCTTATGACGCAACAAATATGCAGGAAAATTGTAAAGCAAACAACTGCCTTGGTATCATCAGTGTCCAGATAAGATGCTGAGTTGTCATGTCATAGTTGAAAGACATGATTTCCAATAGCTTCCAGATTTTTCAGGGTAAAGCAAAAGCCAATAACAGAGTGACAGTCAAGCTTAAACAATAATTGCTTTGTTTCTATGAAACTAAATTTTTATGATCTCATATTTCAGTGACAAAATTTGTTTGCTGCATAGAAAGGATCAGAGCCAGCACGGTGCTTCTAACTGTGCAACTGTGCTAAAAAGAAATTACTATAATAGAAATAAAAGTCAATTGCTTTGTTTGTACTTTGCAAATTTATGTGCAGATATCTGCACCAATTTACAGTCTTTTTGAGTAAAGCTGCCAATCAACAAACGATCAAATGAATGCAGGAAAAACACAACTGCCTTGGTGGAATTCACAATATTTGATCTGTCATGATGATAGATCTTAAAACATCAGAAAGACTTGCATGAAACACACATACAATTAAAATGAATGCCTCAAAGAGGATTTCTCTTTTCTTTTTTTCTTCTGTATTTTGTATGGGCCGGTGTCATGTTCAGGTAAGATAAATTCCTGCATAATGTCGAAAACCCCCCACAATTTCTGCTAAAATTCACACTCTTACATGATATCTTATATCATGTAATGTGTGCACAGCATCTTGGATAATCTGCACCCCTTGGTTATGAAATCAATTGCAGTTCGACCCTTTCGCCAGAAGATGGAAATCCAAGAGCTTATATCTACACCGGAGAACGGGTAGACGGAGGTAGAAGACAAAAATTAAGAACTGACAAAATGTATGGTTATTTTCAGAAATAGTTGGGGTTCAATATGATTGCATTACAATATGATCCTTATAAACTACATTACAGTGTATACTCATATGGCAAAAACTAAAACCATACAATTATAGAAGCGTCTGCTTTTCAGTTTTTAGTCTTTTACTTTTGTTACTGTGGTGAGCCTGAAAGTAGGGACAGGAAACAACTCGGACGGCACAAAAGGCCATGAATCCTGGAGGACAATCAACACTTCAAACTAACAGAATAACTGCAGCCTTCATAGACATGCACAGTTAACATCAAGTGGAATTTCTGCCTTCTTACCAAGTATTCAGCATTCTAACTTGGGTAAAATGACAAGATAAAAATCCTTCACAGTAGTCAGTACCATCTACCTTAAAATATACACCAACAAAAAAATCACACAGACATCAAGTTTTCAGAAACAAACAATCATAATATTACATTACATTACATTACACACTACTGAATCACAGATGATGGTGGAACACAATGAGAGAGGGCTAAACATTTTCACCTGCATCATAATATGATTCTACTGTCAGGTTAAGCAGGTGTTTTGTGTTTATAGTCGACCGTGACATTTTCGCTTGCACTAAATGCTTTGTATGCAATCATGCTGGTTGCAGGTTGTGCCGCTATGGGACACCGTGACCGTAAAAGGGGTATGTTATCAATTTGATCATGCTTCCCTAGAGGAATGAATATATACACAGTAAGCACACTATAAGAGGCCTTTTGAGCATGATCTGATTGTGCAAGAATTCAGATGTGAGATAAGCTGGCACTAGCCTATGATGCTGGACTAAGATATCATGATCATGACCCAAATATGTCAGATGGAAAAGTGCAATAACCCAGATTTTTTAAAATCAACAAAGTTTGGCCATGAGCAATGTAGGTCACACTCTTTATCGGGACTGTATAGTTTGAAACTTGCTGTTTTTGTTGTACACCAAATATTTCACCTATTAAACTCTCAAGGTATCCACCCCGAGGTAAACAGGCAACTTTCAACTAAACATTCAAGGGGGCTTTCAAAGTTTTCAAGGGCGACAACATTTCTTTGCAACAGTCCACTGTTAGTTGTAGTGACTGTGTTTGATGGATCTGAACAGGGCAGAGGAATGCTAACCTGCTGTGCTGCATGGCAACCAAAGTGAATCTGCTTTGGTTTGTACTAATGATGAGAATCATTAATACAGCCTGATTATTATAAGGGGAAAATATGTTAGACGACGAGCAGGAGACTGTTTAGATTACAGAAATTTACAAAATAAGGTTGTTATGAGTCACACAACTAATGACTAAACAACCCCAAAATGAAGAATTTGGTTCAATTTATTAGTCAATGTTTTATTTTTCCATTGTATTATTTTCCACTTAGATTTACAAGCAGGTGCTAATTTAAATCTTAAAAACTTAAAACTGTTTTTACTTACTATACCCCCAGACTTGGGATTAAGATTGTGACATAACCAGTAAACCTTGCATAAATGCTACACAAACCTTACATCGGAATAGACACACAAAGAGACACATGGGTGAACAAGCAAACATATTATGGTCCACAAACCCACAGAAATAGACACAGTTTACTTTATTTCACATTAGTCACGAAGTTAACGATCAAGCATCTGCTCAGCACTTTAATGACTTCATTAAATTAATTGTGGCTGTGCCTCTAAGATTTTAACTTCTAAAACTCTGAGGTAATCGTCTTCATGAACTTTTATTTTCAATGCAAAAACACAAAACATTCCAGGCTGCATTCCAGGTAAATCCGTACGAAATCATATCAAACACATCTGGAATAAAGAGAATTAAAGGAAATAAAGGGGTTGCTATGATGAATTTCAGGATTTTTAGAATTAGAATTAGAATTTAGAATAACTTCTGTTGATAAAGATTTTTCTGCATTTGCTCCATGGTATAGCCAGTATTAGTAATGTGCAAAGGCCAATTAAATTGACTTTTTTAGTAAACCAAACTGTTTGCCAATGAATTGGTGTTTAAAGGGTTAATGTCTTCATGGGTTATCGTACTGGACTTTGTGATAAAACTGGAAGCTCTGCCAGTTTGGTTGCTTTTACTCTCTAGCAGAGTTCAGGTCTTTCACAATGACCACAGTGTTGTGTTTAGTGCGGTCCTCTGCAGCCAAGAGCTGAGCTGACGGGCAGAAACAGACTCGGCACTGTGTCACTTCCTTCATGCACTGCACACGTAACACTGAGGCTAAGACATGCAAGCATCTACAGCACCACCACTCCCAAAATGAAATCATTCTTAGCCATTTTTGGACTCTTACCACACTGACTACATGCCCACCCCACCCTTTTCTGCATAATTATTCCACACTGTAATTTAAACTGTAAACAATACAAAGTAATCAAGTGTGTAACTAAATTGGTGATTTGTTAGAATGGCTCATACAGTACATATGTATGGTCATAATTTTGGATGTGTTTCTTGGACTTTAAACACCAAATACATCATATCTCACTGCACTTCCTATTTTTACTCTTAGCAAATACTCATACATACACACTCCCAATAGCTATCATTGAGACAACAGTATTTATGTAAACATTCTTTAAAAGCAGAGCTGCTGTGGAAAAGTCAAATAGAATAAGCAGAATCATTGGTGCAGGATATGTTCCAGCTGTGGTCGAAACACTGATACTAACATACAGTCTCCTTTTGACTCCCCACGTCATTCACCACAGTCTTACTTCCTCCATCTTCTCCTCCCCGTCACCCTTTTCAAACATCCACACAGCTGTCTGCTGTGAGGATTGTTGTTCTATTGCTCCGGGAAGCTCTCGGCATGTGGGTTAGCGTGAATTATGGCAAGAGAGAGAGACAGCCAGGGCAGACAACTGCAGGCTCAAACTCACCCAGAAAAGTTTCCAGGTTACTCCAGGCCATTCTTTTTTTGGTCTCAGCCATCAAAACATTTCCCAGATCCACTACAAAGCTCTGACCTGCTTTAACTTCACTACTTTCTATCACTTTTAACATACGTTTATGCTCTTTAGCTGTACTGAATTACATCTGTGGGATCTTGGAACCTTAGAAAATGCCATTTGGATTAGAAGGATGACTTCCATGCATTCCAGAAATATACAAGTCAACAACTGGGTCAACACCAACTGAGATTCCTTGTTTTTACGCTTCAGACATCAGTCTACTTTAGTCTTGTGGGCATCTCAAATGAATTGTACAATTTCCTTGGTAATAGATGTAAATGGTCTCACATCTGTGAACACAAACACACACACAGACACACACAATCTAACTTTTTGCTCATTCGAAACTCAATGGAAAGCCCACTAGGGTGTGTGTGACTGTGCCCAATCTGGCATTCTGGGCACTTGTTTAAACGTGGATGCTTCATTTGAGGCCACACCTATGTGAGTCTTTTATTAAAGACCTCTATTCCTCTAGTTGATTCTCTCTCTCAACCCACACAAACTCAGCACAGCTCCCATAATCCTGAGAGAGAGAGTGAATTAGAGACAAGCTGAGGCAAAGGAGCGAGTTGTTCCCGTGTTGCTGAGCGGCCAATCTTTGTGAAAGGAAATCCAGCCATGGCACAAAGAAGAGCTCCATCTTTTGTGTGAGGAAGCTCTTGAGGTCTTTTCTCATTGCAGTGGTATTACCCCCCACCACACACACACACATCACATAACCCCACCCCCAGTATTACCCGCCACCTCCACCCTGGTTCTTACCCTTTTCATTGTTTTCCCTTTGTCACAAATCAGTCCCAGGGTTTGTTTTAATATTTTCATAGTAGGAAGCCTCCACAATAATAAACAATAAGTTTGGGATACTTTAATGAGAGAGAGCTGTCAAGCAAGACCGGTCGGCAGGGAAAAAACACTCTGTGGCCCCAGACAATTGCCATGGTAACCATAGAGCCAGCTGCCCAGAAAGCTCTTGGGACAATGCAAAGTTTTCCCACACTGTGCTGGTTATGTCACAAGTGTGAAATATCACACATGTGACATATTTGTTCAACAGTAAAAAGTCAAAAATCCCACTGATGTTAAATCTGTCAAATCTGATATAATTTGAGAGACTTACCATCAGAGCTGACAGTGTCTTGGTGTCCAGGGTAGTCCTGTCCAGTGTCCCTGTAATCCACCCAGTTAATCCCTTCCAGACTGTCATAGTTGGACTGAGAGCGGTCCCTCACCGGGACCACTGTGAAATGGGGCATGTTTTCATCAGTCGGTGAAGCCTCTTCTCTACCTCTAGCTCAGACTCAGCATAGCAGGCTAGCTGTTAGCCAGCTTCACTTCAACTCCCACTAAAGGCAACTACATTCCACTACACTGTGCTCACTTCCTCCAGAGGCCATTATCATAGTCCCCGCCCACAGTCCAGCCCCTCCTGGGCTTTTTGTGTGAATAAGAAGGGCATGAAGGGACACAGATATCGAAAGACACTCACTCTGTCTAAGAGAAGGACTGACCTGGAGCACACTGTCAATCCTGACTCATGCAAAGGGAGAAGGAGAGTGAACAGGGGCAACCACATTGTGCAGTGGGTGTCATGTTGTATGATGACATCTAACGGAGTGAACTTTGTCTGTTCAAGATTGAGTAACAGTCCTCTGTATTTTTCCTAAAACAAACAAACTGCAACGTGGCAGTCTGGCAAATAATCAGGTTAAGTTGGTGAAGGGAAAGTAACGCAGATCAAGCATGAGCAAACCGAGAGGGGATGGAGAGATAGAGAAGGAAAAAGGAAGAGAGAGAAAATACGGCTGAATCCTGCCCTTTCCCACAGCACAAGTCGATGTTTGTATATTCATACAACATATCCAACCTTTAACACCAGGGGCATTCAGCATCTGAAACGTAACCTTTTCCATTAAATTTGGATAAATTGTGCATTCTTTGAATTAGGGTGAATCAAATCAAGTTTATCTCCAAAGCTCAATATGGCATGCAATGCTTAAAAGGGATTAGCAGGCCCACACATCAACAGGTCCCGACACAGCCAAAGCTATTAAAGAAGACAAGGATAAATGTCATAAAATGCCTTAACATGTAAGAGGACACGGAGGAAACCTCAGGGGAGGCAAATCAAAGAGAGAGATCCCCTCGGCTCGAATGACCAGGGGTAGCGTAGGAACCAAGGGGATGGAGCAGCAAGTAAGAAAGAAAGAAACTACAGAGGAAGAAATACTGTATAATACAAGAACTGAGCCACAATCCTGGAAAACGATCATAAAGTCAACAGCTGTCTATTTTTCAAAATTTTATGATTTTTGGGGTAAACTGGTCCATATTTTTTTATGTCCTACAATTCTGGAGATATATTTTACTTGATTGAAACCTTATGAATCCATGGGATGGAAAGTTCCTAAAAGCTACTCCTCATAAAGATATCTGTTCAATTACTCATATATACACACGGTCGCCTTAGAAAGTGTCTAAGACCTAGCAAAGCCATTATAAATGCAACAGAAGCTAACAGTTGAAGCTCTTGTTTTCATTTTTCCTGTATTTCCTTTCCATTTTCACAATACCTAACTCGACTACCACTAATGTTAGGAACTGAAATTATTTAAAAAAAGAAGAATATTTAGCTGCTGTAAAGTTTGTGTGACGTGAACAGTTTCTGGGTTTCTTTAGTTTATTACAGTAAAGCTGTCCCCAGTTGCACTGCAGCTGTTACAGCTGTGGGAAAACTCTAGACAGCGAACTGCTGTAACTCATTGTCACTTGCTTTACCCTACTTCTCCGCCTTCCAGGAAAAGTAGCAGATCAAAGACTACACTAAGGCTGTTATTAGGGAGGCTCTACTTAGACCTGTTTCACATCTTTGGCTGCTCCGTTTCAACTGCAGTGCATTTGTGTCCGGTTTTGAGCATAAACCAATTTCTCCTACTGAGCTGTAGAGTCAATTGACATTTACACTACATGTAATTTTGTGTGTACAACATTGACATTCGATTTGGCTCTGTTACATATTGAAGCTGCACACTTTTTACATTACATCTAGTATACATAAATTGCTTATCCTGTGTTAACTGCAGCAGAAACTACAATACAGTGATGTACTGTGATGACATTCAATAACAACCACCTTAAGGTATCCTTCAAGATGCTATGGGTCATTTATTGATTACCATAAAACCACTTAAAATGTGTAAATGCGCCTCAAAATCTCACATAAAATCGATACGTTAGGGGTTTGTATTGATGATCAAGGAGTCAGATTAAATGAAAAGCACATAGAAATGGATATTCTCAATGTTATGGCAAATTACAGAGAAACATTTGTTATTATAATCACAGATACTGTCATATTACACCTAATGTACCCTAACTCACATCACATTGTTTGTCCTTTTTATGCATTGCTACAAATATCTTCTGTCCTTTCCCAGTAATCGGTACCTTTGTGTCTTCACAACCCTCTCAGACAAACAAATACCAGTTTCCTTCCAACAGAGAACAGGCCTTAAAAGTAGATTTTCATTTTCCTAATTCAATGAAGATCAGATGCCTTTGACCATATAAGGGTATAAACTGCATGACCCATGAGGTGATGTGTACAAGTGAGGGTCAATGAGCAGCAGGCAGGCTGGCCTGACCGACACACACAGTTTCCACCTACAGTTACGCAGTCATGGGGAAATATATTTAACTAGGAGGGGCAACTTCCAGGAAGCACGAGGCCCACAAGGGTCAGCCTGTTTACGGCCAACAGCATTCGAATGAAACTTCTCACAATCACTTCCTCACAACACAGCAGGGTGTGAAATGTCTTCAGTACTCCCAAATATACTATACCAAATATCCATCTAATGAGTGACCAGAGAATTCTCCTGGTGCTCTTCATTTTTTCATTTCATTTTTTATGTCAATAAAAAGTTACAACATGGGCCAAATGTGGAATCAATCAAAAGGACTGGCAACTTATCCAAGCATGTAGCTTGGCTGCATGCTTGGACTCAGCATCATGACTCAGCAGTATGGAAACTTAGCAGACAGTCACTGAACCCATTGATGTGGTTCAGACATCCACGTCAATGGCGGACATACGGTTTTACATGCATAAAGTAAATTGTTGATACAATGAGTGAGCACTTTAAGTGACTTTGGTGCTTTTTTTTTTTACCTTTTCTCTACCTTCATTTCTTCCTTTTTCCAACATTAGTGCTGTGATTTTTACACGGTGCTATGCTAGCAAGTTTGAGACCGCAGTAGTTTTAGCATCACTTGTGCGTATGCGTGTCAGCCACTAGATGGCAGTCTTTGAATACCTGAATGATCTTACAACGGCTTGACAGCTTTAAGGTGTAGCAACCGCTAGATGGCAGTGTACAAAGATTACTGCGGTCATCACTTTGGGAGACTTCTGTATTGCATTTGATATATTTTTCATCATGAGCAGTGGATAATCACAACAAATGAAAGAAAGTTTTGCAACTTTTCTTTTCTTTTTTTTTCTTTTTTTTTACTTTTTAAAGGACCAATCAGTAATTTAAAATATGTGAAATTAAATATATTGTCAGGTATAGTTGAATACTTTACTCAGATAATTCAGTGTGCTTCTCACATGATAATGAATAATAATACAGGCCTATTTTCACTGGGCATTGTTTTTTGCTTTTTATTTTATCCTTAAATCGAACCTTAGATCAGATTAACGTACATGTGTCGCATCGCACAGTAAACTGGATGCTGCTTAATAACTGTATGCTACTTACTGTATGCTAAAGTGCAATAGAAAAAGACACCTTGTTTCCCATGAGTTAGATATGAGAAACTTGCCATTTTCAAATATGAACTGAGTCTTGCATCTTCGAAACAGTAACTAGCTCTCCCATTATCAGCGATGTAAAGTAATCACCCTGAAATGCCTTTTCAAAAAAGTTGTAACCTTTTCCCACAGTCACCCTGCTGACATTCTAAAATGTGATGAGATAAAGAACAACTTTAATGAATATAGTCTGAAAGAAGAGATTTCTCGACTTTTTTGAATGAGTGCTACTTAGCTCATTGCTAAATCTAATTGTCTGTGAAAGCTAAGCGCCCCTTTTCTTTCCACCAGTGACATTGATTAGGATTTTCTAATACTGTGCCTGAGGAGACTTAAGTTGATCCAATTACCCTTGGCTGCCATTATCTTGACGTGGCCCTGGGGCCCTTCCACTTTGTCTCCAGCACTGAAGATCTGGATCTGTGGACAGTGAATGCCACACAGCCTGGGTGCTTTGGGGACTAAAAGTTTGGTTATGTTAGTACATCTCCAAAGCAGCTTTGCCAGTCTCTATATGGCTAGACTGGTGGGTTTAATCTAATCTATCTAATCTAATCTAATCTAATCTGGAGTCTGGAGCAGTCAAGATCTTCTTCCTACAAACCAAAGTCTGTTTGACAGGAATGTCTGCACTCACCACCATAACTATGCTTCATTTGTGACTTTGTATAGAAGATTAATGAAGTGCAAGAAAATATAGAATTTCAGCAGCGAAACCAGAGATTATGGCCACTGTTGAAAATAAATCTATTGAGATGTTGAAATACTTTTATATAATAGGCAAAATATTGTGATAACAGCGTATATTTGGACTATTTCCTGAAAATATTACACGGAAGAAATGTTATGGAAATAAAGCACCAAGACAAATTCCGTGTATGAATGATACGTGGCCAATAAAAGAAATGTGATTCGAATTCTGTGGTGGAAAAAAGTGGGAATGTGAGTATATGCAATCCAGAGAGTGCATTCTGCCAATTGGCGTGTCAAAATGAAAGATGTGGAGGCTCTGATGAAGTTCAACTTTAGTATGGCTTCTCAGTTAAATGAACATTTAACAGTGGATGATTGGTATAAGAACATTAAAACTACTGTGGTGAGGAAGACCCGTTTCTTTGACTTCTCAGCGCATTGTGACTTTATTCTCATCATATCTGGACTTTTTCCCCCTCAAAATATAAGTACATTACTCTCATACAGTTGAATCTTTTTTAAAGAAATATTACAAATTTATTTTTGTAACATTTCAACATTTAAACTCATGAAATCCAGATAAACCAGGAGAGTAAATGAGAGCAACTGTGCTACTTTAAAACTTTATCATGCCAACATGTAAACAGAGCACCGTTTGTCTCTGCTGACACTCCAACACACTGCATAATGTCATTCACAATTATTGCATATTGACTTGTACCTCCTTCCTTAAAGGCTTGATTGTTTATCCTGTCTCCCAGACACAGCAGATTCAGTGGATCTGGGGTTTTTTTATTTTATTGGATTCAGTGTTATTTCAGGGCAAAATCTAATTTCTGTATATTACACATGGACATATTTTGCCCAATTATTCCTCATCACTGAACGTTAAGACTGGTGCAACTGGGTGAAGTCGGATCAGGATCTCAAACTATCAAGATACCAACATTAGGGTTAAAAAGACGATAGCAAATGGAAAATTAAGGATGGTGGACATCTTAATTGGAGGACTGATGTTGTATGTTCCATGTTAGCATCATTGTTTAGATCTTGTATCCAAGGTAAACAAAAAGGCCGCTTATATAACATACTAAATTTAAGCGAAAGAGAGAGAACTGTAAGATTTCATCATCCGTCTTAGTCAAGTTTTTTTTTTGTTTTTTTGGCTGGACTGAAGCCATTGACTGTTGTGGAGTTTGAATCTGTGAATGGTTACAGGACTTTCCATAACCATTCTTAAACCAAACAAAACAATCATAAATGGATGAGAAGCAAAGATAAGCTGTGAGGGCTAAATATTTACAGCCGTTAACCTACACTAACACACACACACTTCATCACGTGGATATTACTTGAATACACTGTATGAGCATTGCAATATCATTGGGGTCAGCATACGGTTTACATTAGTGCCAGTAAATGACCAGCTACTTACTGGCTGTTAGACTTATGAAAATATGGGCATGTATGACGAGACATAAATCCATCGGTAGTAAAATTGAATCAAATCGGGCTGCATCGTGTCTGAAGGGTAATAACCTCCTCATCATTACACTTCCGGGTTTTGCTTTTGAGCCTCCTGAAAGAAGCATCAGAAAAACAAAGTAGAAAAAACATTAGGTTTCTCTCATCTAATGCATTTTGCAGCTGTAAAGCTTCCCTCAGGGTTATCTCTTACTCACTCCATGTACCACTCTCCGAGCCTTCTAACTTCACTTCTGTGGGCCTGAGCTCTGATACCAGATGCCCTGGCTGACACTATAAATCAATCAGATAAGAGAAATAGCTCAGATAACACAGCTCTAATGTTCATTCTCACACACCTAATGTGCATGCGGCGTTATCCCGGAGATCCAAGGGGATGAACACAGGAGTCACATTTTTGAATTAAAAGAGAGTCACTGAGGTTGAATGCTTTACGACAGCTCTTTTTTTGTCTTCAATTGTGCTTGTGAGTGTGTGAGTGTGTGTGTGTTACCTGATGCTCAGGATGGGTCCATCAAGAACATATAAGAAAAGGTTTAAGTGGAACACACACACAACATCCACCCAGGAAATACAGCTGATGGACATGATACCATCTGGACCATGCTCCTGCTGTGACAGATTGCAGACGTGGAAACAGTGCAAAAGGGATTACAAATGACGAGAGTAAATGAGACAAGCACAATGATAGCGGGAGAGAAAAGGACAGAGAAAATGGAGAGAAAACAGAGAAATCAGATAAAATCTAACCATACCTTGACCTGCACAGGACATGTTTATGTTTGTTCTGTTCTGTCCTCTGCTTTGTCACAGCTCCTCAGTGTATGATGAGCAAAGAGTATAAAGTCTGACTAGAATTCCAGCAGCTGGATGCTTTAATTTCACAGATAATTCATTCATATTTCACAAATATAATCGTCTCGTGTAGATTACACATGAGAGCAAACCAAACACATTTGTAAGTACATCGATTGACTCACCTGACACCCAAGAAAAATAACAGAGAGGACATGAAATATTTTTTAATGAGCGTAAAAAGTTACTGATTCTTAGCAGAGGAGAGAAAGTACACCGTGTCCACGCAAAACTAAGACAAGAGTGCAGATTCATCTTTATTTTTAGTGAACGCTGTCATATATCATATTTGTGAATATTTTGTCTTAATAGCGGGACAGAAGTCTCTGTCCTCTTGTGACCACTTAACAGATTAGTAAAACCTCCAGAAAAAGAAAACCAACTACTTAAGATTCCATTTCTTAGAGGTCCTAATTGCTAAAGCAGCACAAACACTCCTCAGTGCAATGGAACGAAAATGCAGCATTGCTTTAAGTGGAAAGAATGCGACAAAGTGGGATTTATACAGCAGATACTTGTTGGTCTCTTACTTCCACCTCTTCCCATTCCATCATCTCGGTGTCTAGCTGTGAGTTGGCAGCTTTGGTGCAGTGAAATCCCATGTAGTAAATAAATGTAAATCTGTATTTTGGTTCAGATGGTTGACAGTTTACGTAACGGTTATGAGTATGCTGTCGAAGAATTCTGTTTATTTTCATTTTTTTAGTTAGTGATGGAATGAGGAAAATATTATATTCGCTTGCTGATCACCTGATATTTACAGTTAAGTTATTTACTGTATCCCAGTGGTCATTTTATCAATTTCATGGTATAAAATCCCTGTAACAAGAGGGTACATGCAGGTTAGACACACTTTTTGCCTTTCACAGAATAACCTAAATCACAGGAGAATATGAATACCAATAAAAGTATCAACATTGAAACCTTTTAGTTGTACATTTTAGTTTCCCAACCCAATCAGCTCTCACTATTTTCTCTGTTCTGACACAATAAAGATCCTGGTTTCAGTGACATGTATACACATGTCGTGATGTTTGGAGCACAGAGGACTCATTTCATCTCCCATGCTTGTACTTCAGTGAATCACAAGAACTCACTGTTATCAGAAAAGGGAGATAATCACCAAAATGACAACTTGACTCTAACATGACATCCAGACATGCTGGTGCAGGTTCATTTAACAGTTACGTATGTCTGTATAATAATAAGTTGCTAAGAACCTCTGGAACTGCATGTGACTTATGCTACTGCTTGTTACCATCATCATCATCACAAATGTGAGAGAACAGACGAAGGGTCAGTGCCATTTTGAACACATTTAGTCTTTACAGTGAAATAGGAGAAAATTGCAATTATCGTGTGTTCTCAAAGTATAAACATTTTCCAATGGCTATTCTTTTTTTATGCTTATGATCATTACTGCCCTAATTAAAACAAATCAAACAACAATTTTGTTCAAATACTGATTTAACGCTGAATAAATGAATGCATTATAAAAAAAAAAAGTTTTTGGGCAGCAAGAAGGTCATGGGTTCAAATCCGAGGGTCGACCTCCGCACTTGTGTCTGCTTGGGTGCTTTGTGTGTGTGTTGCCCACTGCTCCTCATTGAGGATGGGTAAAAATGCAGAGAATTAATTTCCCTACAGGGATCAATTAAGTAAAAAAGATAAAAAATAAAATAATATCTCAGTGAAGTTGCAAGCAGTTTTTAAATTATACCATTACACGGCATTCACCAATTGTTTACCTTTCATTGTAATCAACTGATTATTTTGATATCATTTCGGCAGCACATTCCGTACATCCAGACACGTCCTCTCACGGGAACCTCTATCCCTTTGTAAAAATTAGGAAGGTTAGAGGGTCACGCATGACCAACTCTCAGACAGTTGTGGGGAGTGTTTGGACTCCTTCCACGTGGCCCAGGAAATAAACAGGAAATACACCATCTACAGTGCGTGCCCGTGGGAGCAGAGGAGTTTCCTGTCGGTGAGGAATGTTGTGACCACAGCATTGTGATTGTACAAGTAAGTCCCAGTTTATCAGAGATTTAGAGACCCAATCAGATCAGGGACAGGTGTGTTTACTCAATGGAATTTTGGTTGCTCTGCTACAGTCATAATAACAATGGAATAGCTCTCCAAAAGTCACGAGATTTCATTTTTATTTGTAGGATGACATGTTTCAGCATTAAGTCACCATCAGAGGACAGAGAGTAAAATCAGGCTCCTTATAAAGAAATAAGTCAAATTTGTAGTGGGGGTATTTTACTTTTAACAGACTATTGGGCAGCGTTTGCGTTTATGCCATGAGGTGATATTTCGCTGACCATAAATGAGATTCTAATGAAAGCATATAATGCTAAAATACACCAGCCTTACAAATAACAGTGGAAACAGTCAGAGTTTGAAGTTTGACCACTATAAATAATCCTTAAAGATTTAAGAGGTGATGCGCAATGCAGCCCAGCAGAAATAAATAAATGATCCGTTGGTATGCTGATGACATGAAGATTTGGCACCCTGATGGATAATTTTCAGCATTAAATTACTGTAGAAAAACAATCACTTATCAATGCAGCAAAATATTTTTCTTAAAGCACCGATGGATTTATGGCATCTCTGTTAAACAACATGGAGGAAGAGCCCGTCCCCCTCTGAGCTTTCATCACATTTCCAAGAAAAACAGGAGAATATTTATTGTACTATAGGGAATATTGTCTGAAATCCGCTCCCTTGGATCAAGTTACGCTGTGCTGGTACTTCAAGTTCTTGGGATAAATTCATTATCATTGTGATTATTTTGTGCCTGTGATAATTTGCTGTGGGGTCAATCTGTTTTGGGGTTTTTTTACTATAGGGATTCATGTTTACCCACGGCAGATACTGCTGTATTTTACCATATGACCAAAAATAAGTCCATATATATTTTTATACACGTTATGTGCGTTAAATGTATCAGTAATATATCAATCCCACATACACTTCCAGTGTATTTGTTAGTGCTTATGTGGTTTTGTGTACCGTGTCAAAGTATTTCAAGATGAAAAAAGATCTCCTTACTATCATTGGACAACTATTATTTCTCTTGGGTGTGTGTGTGTGTGTGCATGTGACAACAGAGCGTTCAATTGCATTACCGTGCGTCTACTTACAAAAGAAAAAATAATAAACAAAACACAGGGCGTTGGGAATGTTTCCAGGAAGTTTGTTATGGAAATTCTTTGAATCATTTAACTGCACAAAACAAAACAAGTTCAAGTGAAAATCCAGGTCCTGGTTAGAAAAAATTGGCATAGATGGTATAGGTTGTGTTCGTGTATACGGTTCCAAATTCAGGTAGTTGGGAGATGACACTGAAATGACACACAACTGAAAGGCTACAAATATAGAAACAGCTACTCAAGTGTAAGTAGTCTAATGTTTACAAATCAGGGACACACATTACATCACTGCAGAGACAAAGCAGAGTGCTCACGTTACAGTACACACAGTAGACGGAGTCCCACAAGGCTTCATGTAAGCAGCACCAGGGCTGAGGAATCTAACAACAGTCCCATCCTTAGATTCCACAATCCTCATGACAGATCTGAACACACAGCTTGGTCTCTACTGCAGCATTTTACAAGAATTGGGCCATTTCTGTGTTTATTTGGTGTTACTCATGCATTCCTAGAAAGCAAGCTTTCCAGCATACATTTTTCCATAACTGCACCTTGACGGCTGTCAGGATTCTCCCACGAAAGGTTTCTGTGTCCACGAGAGGATTTTGCTGCTCAGTCACATGGATTACTCCTGTAAAATTGGATTATGAGTATAGAATAAGTCCTCAGTCTGAAGAGGCGAATTAAAAAATGGTTCTCCTTTGCTCCAATCGCATTAGTGCGGCACAGAGCTGCCAATTAAGAAGCAGTCTATGGTGGGCCAGCTTGACTTTTATTGGCTTAACAAATTTGATGAAAGTTTGTGGTTTTGACCTTTTTGCTCCATTAAGGAAGAACTGGAGGCACAAGGAAGGAGACAGAGATGAAAAACACTCTTCAAACTTCCTCTTCAAAACAACAAATGAAAGCAATCATCAGCTTTTATCCATTCACTAATTCAAGTGTTTTTTTTTAAAATTTTCTTGTATTTGGCAGTCTGTTTCCCTCCCCCTTTGTCCTCTGTCTCTCTCCAGGCACACCTGCTCATGATCAACAATCAACTCCTAAACATTTGCAAACAAGCCCCCACCTCAGCAGTATAAAGATACCGCACAGAGAGCCGGAACTTTGTGTCCTCATGGTATAGTTAATGTGAATCAC
>OMNV01007669.1:50716-67137 GCA_900303265.1 Brotula barbata
ATGTTTTGGTCTTCAGGATCTCCAGCCTCTTGGCCTGCCACACTCGTTTGCCAAGTCACCAACCAGCACACCACCCCTGGATCCCCTGGATCCCCTGGATCCTTGCATTTGGGTTCGTTTACTTTTTGCTCACAGTCAATTTAGGTATGTAGTTATATTGGGAACATTTTGGCTATAATAATAATAATAATAATAATAATAATAATAATAAATTGGCAGTATAACAAAACAAAGCTAGACAGACAACAAAAAAGAGGATAAAAATCGAGAAAACACAAAGCACAGGTCAAGGTAACAGCAACAGAACAAGTCATGGATTGACAGATGTGGATTAAGTTGAAAGGCTGAAAGAAAAGATGTGTTTTGGGTGTTTTGAAGTGACTTCCATAGTTTGGTAGCGGACAGAAATTGCCCTGCATGTTGGAATTGGGGCACTTTGTAAACAGTAATAATGCCTGTGGTATAATTAAATATTGAATTGAATGAAGAACAAATTCAATGCACCTTGGAAAATATTGCACAATTTTCTGAAACTTGGCTAAACTCTGGGATGGGACGCTTCTTCTAAAAGATAATCCGTGACTTGCTCTTTTGACGATGGTAAGGAGAGCTGTGTTTTTCTTGCTTAGCGAGTTTCCCTTTGAAAGCACATGAAGCAATGAGTCATGCATATTCAGCAAGCAACAGATTAATTCCATCCATATTTACCACATTATTGTGTTCATTAAGTGTACCGTCTTCACTTAAAAAATAAGAAGAAGTCCATATGGTGCCCATCAATAGCAGTGTCAGCTCCCCCTATTAAATAATAATAAACCCCTATTTATGGGAGAAGCTGCAATGAAACGCCAAGTGGTGTGCGTGCTGTGTTTTAAATCGTCTAATCTTGTCACGATGGGTATTGTGCCTTTTTGGAATTTGGAATTGTCAGGAAAAAGCAATTATTCTCCTCTGGCCAGGGTTTTTGTCACTCACTTTGGTTGTTTTTGTATTTGTTCTAAATTCTATTTTGAAAGTTTGCTAAACCCATCCTGGGCCTCTAGACCTGATAAGATAATCCTATTGGTATTAAAACAAAAAAAACAAACAACAAATGCATGTTTGGTGGTGAATCTGGACCTGGTATGACTGCTGCACCCATGCTGATCAGACGTACCTTATTATTATGGGATTATTTCAAAAGGAATCAGTGAAGATCTAGGTCACGTCATCTCTAATCATCATATTCAGTCTCTCACTTTGAACATGCCTTTTTGGTCATTAAATACTTTCCCGTTCATTTAAGCACAACATACACATGTACACACTGTGAATAAACACCCATATTTGTTGTTTAATGTGCTATTACCAGTGGTGGAATCACGAAGAGCATTTGCTTGTTAAGACCAAGACAACGTCCACAAACAATCCGATTCGTACTGAAGATTAATATTTTGGTGAATGTATGTCCCCAACCCCCTGCATGCAGCAGTGGGTTGTGGACAACAGCTAGGCCAGCAGTGGGATAGTCAAAAGTGCAAAGAATGGGCATTTGGAGGACCATATGATGCTGGGACAACTGACTCACAAAGGGACAGACAGAGGCATCGCACCGTCAGCCACTATGATGAGAAACCCTCTGTCAGCAAAACAAAACAGAGCCTCAAATCCTTGTTGCAAGAGAAAAAGAAGTGTAGTGTGTTGTAAGTGAATAGGATAATGAACATTACTCCATTTATGAGTGTGTTATTATTTGAATTATTTATCATTATTAGCCCTATATTGCTTTATATTGCCAATATTATCTAATAAAAACAAAGGATTCACTTTATATGATATAGAAGAGTAAACACATGACACACAGTCAAACTATTCAAATTCATTCAAAGGGGTTTCCGGGGGGAACCAGAGCACCCAGAGAAAACTCTGTACTACCATTGTTAACGGCCGGCAAGGTGGTGTTTCAGTCTCCCTCTCTTATTTGTGTAAAATTTCTTACAGTACTCTCTCTTTTACTGCTTGTTCAGATTATTGTTTTTCTTCCTTAGTTTAATCCTGACAGACTCACTAATTATCCTCAGGTGCTGCAGCCCTCTATCTGCCAGTCATGGCCAACACAGCCTTCCAAAAACTCATCAGGGAGACCAGCAATTTGGAGGATGGGAAATGAGAACACACAAAAGCCCATTCACAGCAGCAGGGCCTCACCTGTGGGCCTCACACCTACCATCCATCAATCCTGGAATTACTACAGCTTTCTCCTCCTCGTTTACTTTGGCACAATTCTGTCATTAAACATTAAAAAAAATCTTTTCAGCTATTTCATAGCACATGAACAGAACTGGTTTGTGTCTGTGGACGCAGCAACAATATTTTGGAATATCTTGATATTTTTTGTGTGTCAGTAGAGGGACAACACTACGGCTGAACATACAAATGTAAGGATAAATATAGAAAATTGTAGCACTCAGCTGAAGGCCAGAGAACAGTAAAAAATAGCACAAACACAGGCATAAGATCCTGGAAGGATGAAAAACCCTCCTAGATGTGTATATTGTGAGATAAAGGGAAGATCAGTCAAAATGCAGATGACGTTTGTTTGTTTTTTAATGCATTGATTTCACTATTTTTGAATTAGCGGTCTGCATTGAGTGACTTTATTTATATTATTGAGTGACTTTATTAATATTATCGAGTTCCTGTAACTATTATTGACTGCAAGCTGCTAAATCAATGACAGTGTATTACTAAAGACAAGCCAAAGATCATCAAGTCTCATCAAGTAAATTGAAAACAGTATACTGACAAACTCAGAACCCTGAGACTCCAAGTGTGTGTAGAAGAAACTCTTTATTAGCATACTGGATAATTCTGACTTTGTCATAGATTACTGTAGTTGTCACTCACTTTCAACAGGACATTGTTGTAGTACACAGTATTTTTGTAAACATAGTCCAGGAAAACAGGGGAGCGTTTGTCCATTTGTCTGTATGCACAAAGCAGCCCCAGGTTACACTGAAGAATATTTCTCTAAATAGTTCATCTTAGTTATACAACAAACACAGTAGACAGTGACATTTAAAATACTTTACATTCACTTCTTGTTATAAACAATCTGACAAATAGAAGATTAGATATATAACAAAAGAATATATTTATATAGTTTTATTCTATATATTTTCCAATAGTTTATATATTACACATATATATTTGATTTTTTTTTTCCAGTGGCTTTATTTTCTTTCACTAAGGTCATTGTGATTCAACAGCCATTTCTAATGAGTTGAAAGACAGCAAAATATTCCTAGTAAGGAACATTTTGGCACTTCTGTGTTGATTTAAAAGAGTATCATGACAAGCTATGATTCAAATGAAAACATGGTTAATTTACAGTACAATGAGGCATTTCAGACAGTCAACTGCCACTCCTACAACTGTATTTGAACAGCATACTGTATTCTAAGCAACAGAGGCCAAACACACACACACACACAGACACACTGTCTCCCACTTTCAGTCTCTGTCTCTCTCTTTGGAGAAAAGCCTTAGAAACACTGACCAGACAACGATTTGGAAAGACACACAGCAATAATACACAACCATTTTGTAACAGTTACGCCATTTGTTTTGCTAAATTTTGACCTTTACCATCAGTGAGCAGCCAGGCACTGACCAAGTTCAGCCTTAGTCTTTGTTTGAGAAACAGCCTTGTTGAGAGATTTTAAAAACACAAGAGATATAATTATTTTTCCGTAACCTTCCTCAGGAGTTGTGTTAAAGGTCTGGAGTGACTGTGGTACACGATCAAACATATTTGCATACACCATCCCCTTTATTGAAGAAGAAGAATAGATGCAAAAGCATAATTTCAGGCATGTTTTCTCTTTCCTGTTTTTGCAGGAGCTCGGCTGGGTGCACGGTCAACCTCCAGCTCGCTGAGCTGAATATCAAAGTACTGGGTCAAAAGTGAGAGATTGCCATCCACAAACAGTGGTTTTATTTAGAGTGTTCCTGAGTCAACAAAGTTTATTTATTTCTTCCTGTATGGAATGTTTGGAACATGGAGTGTCTTGCTTGATAAGGCACTGCACAGATAAACCACTCCACCAAGAGAACAGCAAGAATAATGTAAATTATGTGCACATACGGAGCATAAACACAGGGGAGAGGGTAGGTTAACTTTAATTATTTTATAAATGGCAGCATGCCTAAAATTGCTTAAAAATATCCCCATATGATTGTACACAGGGATGTTTTTGTTTTGATTTTATGGTCTAGTTTATACACTAGATTCTAACAAGAATGCAGCCAATGTAAAATCATAACTAATGAGTAAATGCACATTAATATATCAAAAAACAAAAATGAACTCAATGAGCAAACAACAGTAAAGTTTCCACATGGCACCGGCACCTCCTGCAAATTAACACAATTTCTGCATGTCAGTGAAGAAATTGTTTTAAAATTGAAAGTGCCCAAAACTCTTTCCAAGCCTTTGGCAGTGAACGGAGGGGAAATGGTCGGTGCTCATCTTGGCGATGCTCCCACTTGTAGCAACTCTTGACACCAGACACGAGGATGGATGATGGAATTGTGGGTATTTATCATCAGATGGTCAACCAATGTTTAAGCTGGAAAAAACGGGGTTTGGTTATGTTCATTGCATTAATGTAATTTATGTATTTCCTTACACTTTACTCTCCCACTCCTATAGCATCTAAATCTTTAATGTTTTTCTCTCTTTTCCTCAAAAAGTCCATTTGAGACACAATCATGATGTTTATGTTATCTTAAGAAAAATTATGTGTTAAAATCTGTTAATGTCACTCCATCACAACCACCAAATCAAAACAAACCAAAACAGTTTCTTCCCCAATGTCCATTTTGTATATTATTTATGGCCAATATACAATAATTCGAAGCACGATGTCCATATGTCTATGCTTACAGTTTATTTTTTTATTTTCTTTGATGTTTACACGCAGGTTTTTTTTTGTTTTTGTTTTGTGTGTTTGTGTGTGTTTGCCATCTTTGTAGTTTTATCTATTTCCTATCTTTCCCACTCTGTGGAGTAGCTGCAGCACAGACCAAAACACATTCTTCTATGAATCCTATGTGGCCAATTAAAGAATTCTGATTCTGATTCGAGCAGACATTTAGGTATTTCACTCTTAGAAAAATGATTCTGTCTTACTTTGAACTGTCGTATGTCGCCCTCAGCCACCTTATGATGTTCATGTTCAGGAGTGATGCAATAGGCTATCCTCTGAAAAAAAAAGAAATAATCACATATCATTCTCACAATGACGCATACTGTACATACACCACAATATCCTCTCAATACACATTACACAATTTCCTCTGAAAGAACGTCATCTATCGTCCGATTCTTAAATGTTTGGTTGACTTTATGTCGTTATATAAGGGGTGAAGGATGGCTGGGACAGTGTGGTAAACCTTAGGAACCAAAATGAACCAAAAAGATGGAAAATAACTCCTTGTAGCCTCCATTTGTAGCTATGATTGTGACACTTAACTTAGATTAACAGATAGAGGGAAGAGGGAGTCAAATCAGCTGACACCACTAAATGATAGAAAAACAATATTTCATCTTGGATGAGTAATGCTCGCGCTCGCGTAATGCTAAGATAAAGGATGCTGACGTTTGATGATATCCAGGAGGATACATTGGACACCCCAGGAGTTTTCAGGATCACCACGTGATCACCGTTTGATCTGGGAACCTGAGCAGAGCCGCCAAACCTGAGATATGACATCAACTGTTATAGTGGAGTAATGCTGACTCTGGTTGTTTGCTGGGTCTGAAATTAGCTCTCTGGTGACAATTGAATTCCTTTTAAAGCTCTAAGTATCCTGACAGTTACAACCGGAAGCGGAGATAAAAGGTTAACAGGCAACCATACCATTTACAAGTATAGACACACTGTTTAGACGTCCATGTATGAGGTCATTTTTGTACCATTTTACTCCTCTACAGTGGCTATCAAGATAACAAATGAGCAGTTACCAATAACATGTTCACGCCATGTCACAGATTTGGATCACGAATGTTTTGATTCTTACCTCTTTGAATGATCCTGGCAGACTGAAGAATTTATATATGGCATAGAAGGGGACAAACAGCATGGATGACATTGCCACGCCCCAGCCCACTACGTTGGACCACTGAGGGAAGACGTACTCATCATACTTCAGGCCTGAAGCTTTCACAGTGCTGGCTACTACCACAAACTGAATGGGGGGAAAAGTGAAACGGAAGCAACATTAGAAAGACGTGAATGACGAATTGAGGCACATCAAAAGAGTGGACGAGAGAGTACAAAACCCGGGTCAACAAATAAAACATCTTCATCAGAACAGATGCCTCTTATTAACAGACTCTCTGATATCCCCTGGAAACTCTTAATTCATTACTGGGTTGAGTGGTTTTGACTATAGATACAGTTATCCTCTGCGTACTACAGCAGATTATTCCTCTGTGTAACCTGATTCACCTGGTCAGGTGTATCCATCATTCCAAACCCCCTCAGAAACATCATTAGCAGCCCATGTATCACGGTGAAGCCAGTATCCCTCTGCTTTTCTTGGATTGGATTTTAAAATCCATACTATTCCTATGTCTTCATGTAAAATGACAGCTCTGACTAGTTCAAAGTGCTGTGTGCAGCCTTCGTGACGCTCAGCTGTTTCTCATAAAAGCATTGCCGATGACTGATAAAGAGCGTGCGTATATTTTATGCTGTACAACTTCAACACCTACTTAATCCAAAGATTTCATGGTTTGACAGAAGCTGGGAACATGATAGCGGCTAATGTAAGGTATCCAGATGCTACTGGGCTGCTGTTATCTTTTGGACTGTTTGGCTGAAGAGTCGGGGGCTGGATTTTCACTCACTGGGTTATATTTTAACTGCACACTGCAGGTTGTGTACATGGACACTGACGCCCACATGTATGGTTTTGATCACAGATGCATACTTGATCTGTGTCGACTGCGTGAATAAGGTCTGGATGACGGACAAAATACACATGAGGGTGTGGTGGTAAATCATTATCTTCATCATCATATTACAAAGATTAACATTCCCCAAGCTCACATAAAACACTTTATGAATGAACACTCATCATTAAACGGCTGTCTGACTCTTAATCTGCTTATTAATGTAAGTAAGAACATGATCAGATCCTGAATTCACATTTTTTCACTTGCACCTCAAAGTCAGATTTTAAAGGAGCTACCAAGCCACACACAGACCCTGCATTGTCAGAGCCGTAAGCCTCTGGAACCAATGTGTAAGGTTTGGAGCAGAAGAGGCCTGATGTGATCCACCAACAATTCTGTAGCAGCTGTAACCTCTGAACACATCTGGAACCTTTTCTATTCAAAATATTACCAAGTATCAAAGGTTCACAGTCATTTAGAGACTCAAACTGATGTTTACCTTTGATTCCATTTTGCTCCATTCCATACAGTGCTGTTCTATCTCCTACCGCTGCCTCTGTTTATCACACTCCAGCATTAACATTAACAATTCCCTTTGTTCCGTTACTTTAGCACAGGTAGTATCGGGACACAAAAGTGGATCTATAAATTCTGGTGGTTCAAGAAGCAACAACTCATCCTCAAAGACTTGTTTTTTTTCCATTACTTCGTTTCATTCTATTTTCACTGAGAGCAAAGCAGCATAAATGGACTGAACGTGCACAAGAGTGATGTCATGGATAGACAACACAGCACTCTCTACATCTTATTAACATACTAACTATTTTCTGGTTTTTCTACAGATGCATGTGGAGGGTGTTAATTCACGAACTTTACTGGAAACGGAGGACACAACCATAAAAATTCCTTCGAAATGGAGGAAATGCTTCCAAGATGTGATTAACATCCACAACCATAATGAAGAAGCTGTTGGTGCCTCCCAACTACTCAACTAATCAAATAAACACATCTGATTTTCATCGGGCGTTGATGCTGTGGTGCTAAAGATCCAGGATCCAGGATTCAGAAGATTATTGATTAATTCACTATTTCGTAGCTCTGTAAGGGGATGATTAAATTCCAGGCACGCTTATATTCTGATTCATCTGTGATATGAACATGATTTGAACTACTTCTCGTAAGGCCCTCTATGTAGAAGCAGCTGGATGACGTTAAGTAAACATGGTGACACAGTGGGTCAGTGGTTAGTGCTGTCACCTCAGCAACAAGGGCCTGGGTTCAAATCATTTCAAACGTGAAACTCGCCAGGCTCATCTTCACACGTATTGTATGTGCTTGATATGCATTCCATTGTCCTGTTCAACGATCTTCACATAACGTGAAGCAAGATGCTGTTTTCCACACGTCGTAATGCCTGATTCTCATTTGAACAAGAGCACTATACAAACAATAAGCGTCCACAGCGTTCGATCCCTCTCTGTGCAAACCGACCCTGAACGTAGCTTCTACAGTGTATTCCTCTCACCAGCAGAAAGGCCGGGCTGACAAATTTCCAGCACAGCCTCCAGTAGAGTCCCGGCCTGAAGCCCATCATGCGTTCAATGTCGTCACTGAAGCGGTCCACGCCTGGAGGGGAGGCAGAGAGAAAATTATGCTGCGAACGGTCACACTGTACATAGATGACGTTAAATCAATGTCAGATACAGCAAGGTTCCTGTGCCAAATATGTGGTCCCACTGGACAGGAAAAGGGAATTTAACACATGGCCTACACCCTTGCAGCCTGACATTCCAGTGATTTTGCAAGACTGAACTGTTCTTACACCGCCTGCCAAACTCCTCCGTGCCTTAGTCACCAACGAACATCTCAGCTTCAACTTACATGATCAATATGTAACATATTAGCAAACAAATCTTGGTCGGAGATCCTTTATGGATAAGCTTAAATAGGGAGGCTTGTCTTCTTTTAATGTCCGGCCCATCAGATTATAAATTTAATGACTTGTTCGAGGAAAATGCTACTATTTATAATATATTGTGTAGGCTACAATCGCTGAAGTATATTTTTAGTTTCAAATTTTTGCCTGTTATTTTGTTTAAACCCAGCAACTTATTTGATTGCGTCACCTTCAGCATTAGTTGTAATTGCAGTACTATTGCTCATGATGCTTCCATTTGTGAATATTCACTTAAAAGCAATAAAAAAAAGTCATTTCTAATTTCTTACCGTAAAACCACGACACTCCAATGGCCTCGATCAGCACGCCAAACAGGATAGACGTCCCTGCTGCGTATTTATCCAAGAGTGTCAGCACATAAATCCCACCCTGCAGGGAAAAGGAGAAAAGCAGAGAAAAGAGAGAGTGTGAGTGGTTTGTAAATGCTCATCCTCCGAGATAAAATGGCACCCAGGTGTGCATCTGAGTAGTAAGGCCTCTAAAATATTATGCCTATGAATGTTTAGGACTTGAACCTTCTAACTTAGTTAATGCTGGAACGAGCGCGAGTACAAATAAACAACATAATGACTCTTTAATTTGCATGTGGAGGAGCACAATGTGATACCAGGGGACTAACATTGGGAACATTCACATGCTCACTGGTTTGGTTGATTTCATTGAGGATTTTGATCAACGGTGATGATAACATATGAATGGGCACGATAGAGAAAATTTTAAAAAACGTGAGATGCGGTGGTTTGTTATGTTATGAATAGGAAATAATTTGGAGGATTAAGAGCTTCTGTGACATTTGGGAATTAACCATGTCACATAACATCATGAGATTTGGCTTCTCTTTATCCAATTCATCGTATTTCCTCTGCACAGAGATAGGTGCAGAGCAACCCCAAAGGGCGTTACCATGGCAATACAAAGCCTGATACTGACATTCGTAATGCAGAGGAGAGCGGCCAGAAAGGTTCCAAAGGCTGTGATGAAGGTGAAGACCTTCCTGTTCCTCTTGAGGATCTTGAAGTCGTCTGTTAGTCCCGTGATGACGGCCTCCATGCCGCCCATCTGGAGGGCACAAAGAGAGACACGTGATCGACATGCGATTGTCGAGGAAAAGGTCTCAACATTTCACCAAACATGCTTTTTTTCTCAGCTTATTACACTCAATTACTTTGCCAAATTCAAAAACAAACTGGAAAAGCCTTTAAAGTCTTCCTCAGTAGGAGGAAGTGATCCAGATTATATGTGCCCAAACCTTTTCTTTTCCAACAGATATGTCAGAGGAACCCATCTGGGAACGTGTTTGAACGTGATAAACAGATCTACTTATCATTTTGGGAGGAAACTACTTCCCCTAATGATTCCCCCTTTTCCGCCGTTTGTTTGTTTGTTTTTTACTGCTACTGATACTAAACCGATTGCTTAATATTTATGTTTTGTTTTTGTTTCATTTTTCATTTCAAGTACCTTTTTATTCACTTTATGACTTGTACCATGTGTTTCTATTCTATTCTCAGTGGCCATCAACACTCACCGAGCTGTCAATGCCCAGAGTCAGTAACATGATGAAGAAGACGATAGCCCAAAATGTGGATCCAGGTAGTGTCGAAATGGCCTCAGGATAGATGATAAACACCAGTCCGGCCCCTGTACTTACACAGACGCACAGACACACAAACACACACAGACGAATGTAGACCTCCTTGATCATAAGTAAATATACTGTTATTCTCTTCATCTTCATCTTCATCCACGTGTAAAAAAACACCAAATGATTACATGTTAAAACTAATGTTTGAAATAAGAATGATAGTAGGTGGAATGACCACCAACATATGTTTGTGTTTATGGCCACACGTGTTATTCGTGACAATAATTGACCCAGCACTCACCCTCTGTTGCCACATCTTCTATTTTCACCCCATGTTTGTAGGCCATGTAGCCGAGCACAGAGAAGATGGCAAACCCAGAGAAGAAACTGGTCACACAGTTCACAGTGCTGGTCAGGAGAGCATCCCTAGACGCACACACACACACATACACACACATAGACACGCTGAGTTTTTCTCTCCTTTTTCCATTCCTTAACTTGAGCCTTCATGGACTAAGGGCTTTCAATAAACAAGTCTAAGCCTAAACTAAAGAGACTTAACAGCCAGAGGACACAGAATGGATGCTACAATGGATGTTTTTATAATAAACTTTTCTCATGATTGCTTTGTGTTTTGTACAACACCTATTACATTACTCTAAGCATAATCCAATAATCTAATTTACTATTCTGCTTTCTTTCCCCTTTATATGCAAAGAGGTTTCCCAAAGGGCTCGGATCTAAAGGGCAATAACTCCAATAAGCTTGGAGAACTACATACATACTTTTTCAGACTATACGTCATTACAAGCCACTTAAAAAGCAATTAAACCGGTAAATACTGTTAACACTGCCACCTAAAGGTGGTTACTGTTTGTCACAGTATTCCAATTGTTTTGACTCTCCTAAGGAAATAATCTGTTATCAGAAAGTAAACAGGTGTAAGGACTGCTGCTTCAAGCACCACTAGATGTGCAGGTAAAACAGATTGAGAACCAGAGTTAAAACTATAAAAACCACAGTTGTTGCACCTTGCTACTTTCTGGAACCTGTTTAGTATTTTTCAATACATGTCACGTTTATCTGTACAGTTCATTATCATATACATTGTTTTTCTTACACAACAAGGCAAAACTACATAAAAATAAAGACCTGAGCAGAAAAAATGGAAGACTTGGCAATGAATAAAAACTGACACTGTAATGTGGACTATGTGCTGCTTAAATTCATAATGTTTCCAATTGGCTTGCCTTCAGATAGATCTCCGCTGTTTTTCACTATGATTTAGAGAGGATAATCACATTAATGGGATGTTGGTAGATCTTCAGGTTAATGAGAGAATTTGGCTCCCTGGTGGCAGTTTGATCTGTAATTAGTGTGTCAGCCAGCCTGACTTCAGCTAAGTCCTGAGCTGCTGCACAAACTTCTCTATAAGGCTGCAATGTACTTTATACTAGTTTGAAGTATTTTTCTGAGGTCAGTGTCCAGAGTGTGCATGATTTTCACTGTCACACTGGCTCAAACCCACACAGTAATGAGGGTTACACACACACACACCAGTACATCAATACTATTCATTAATGTGGATTCAAGCCTGGGATCCACAAAATAAAAACAAAGTTATTGTGGCCATACTCTAATATACGGCAGATTGACAACATATGTGTTAAAAAACTTCATATTTTGATGACTACACGCTGGACAGTGTTTCTCCTGGTGCAGATTTGCTCCATCTGTGTGGGGAATCAAACTGTGCAAGTATTCAAAGCATTTGTCTAACATTAAGCTCCCAACTCTGCTGGACAGCTTTTCGGCTAATTTGGTTTTGATCACTGTCAGTCTGAGCAGTAATGCGAATCCAACTTGCCAGAAGCCACCGCACATTTATCTAGATGAGACCTAGAGGAGGAGGAGAGCAGGAGCCAAACATTTGGGAGTGAAGACGATAAGAGAGGACAGGAGAGGATAGGTCATATTGTTTATAATGCACAAGAGAACAGCAAACGCCAACATTTAGCTTTGAAATCTACATTGCGGTTCAGCGAGTTCGATTATTTAATTACCGCCTTATTTCTAGATAGATGTAATTAAAAACTTCAGCATCATCTGAGACTCTGACATCAGGAGACTCTGAATAATTCCACTAAGTTTCTTACTTTGTATACTTGTATATCTACACCAACCCTGCTGTTAATACGGAAAAAGATGAGCCCAACTCACAAACTCAAGCCTGCCAAATCGGAAGCAGAACCATGAAATCCTCTCAACATAAAAGCCTTCGGCTATTATCTGGCAACCCTGATTGGTCTGCACTTTATCTCTGTTTTTACCCCCAGGCTGTTGAGGTCAGCTGGACAGATGAACATCGCTTTCCCTGATTTACGATCCACTTGTATGCACGGAAAGGCGTTATCAGGGGCTTATTTTGGATGTAGCCCTGTTGGGAACGTTTGAAGACGTACACAGGTCTTACCTGTAGCAGTTGTTGTCAAATTTGTTGTAGCTGGCAAATGCGATGAGCACACCGAATCCTGCTCCGAGGGAGTAGAATATCTGGGTGGCAGCATCGATCCACACCTGCAGGAGAGGAAAGGAGAAGAGAGGAGCACTCAGGAGAGCACGTATACCTCCACCAACTCGGGAAAAGCTGAAGCAGAGATCGCCACGATGACTGTGCCGAGATGCAGGAATATTGACAAAACAGCTGTGAAATATTGACAAGATAACTTTAAATGACACTACCCACCCATACACAAATGATGGAACCCAGAAATGTGACTCATACATCAAATAGATCAGAGAATCCAAACAGGTCAACACAAAGGCCAGAGGGCAATAAAGAAGAGCTCTTCTCAGGAATCTCTTCCGTCTCTAACCTCGAGGTTGTTGAGCCGTTTGAAGTCAATGTGGAGGTACGCCCTGATCCCATCCATGGACCCGGGTAGAGTGATGCCTCGGATGAGCAAGACAAACAGGACCACGTACGGCATGGTGGCAGTGATGTAAACCACCTAAACACACACAAAGTACATACAGAGAATTAAAACAACACAACAACCTAGTGGTCCATTGAAGGACTCACGACAAAGAGAGATTTTTTGTTTTTATTTCAGCCTCGGTATAGATTTGGTTGAGTTCATTTTTATAGTGAGCACCAAATTTGCCGTGGATGGCAGGTGACTGGACGTGGAGACGAACGCTCGCATTCATTTCAAATTCCCAAAATGTTTCCTCTAGTTCTTCTTTTAATGAATAACTATTTGTTGCTATTTATGAAGTACATAATTTGTCAGTAGTTGCAGTCTTAGTCTGTGTTGTATCGCAGGAAGGTATGAATCTGTACAGTATCATGTCCAAGGACTGACTGAGTACTGGAAAATATACAAATGGCCTAAAGTCCCAGATTCCCTGCAAATGTAGCTGGCTGATTCCAATATATAAAAAATAATATAAAACTGATATTCTTGTGTGGCCTCCTTGACATTGGGTGGTCCACGTCCATACCTTGCCTGAGGACTTGACCCCCTTCCACAGGCTGAAGTACAGAATGAAGACCACCGCAACCAGACACAAGCTCAACTCCCAGCGAGGCGGACCCAAGTCCTGGATACCCTTACTCTCATGTAGATGCAACACGCCCCGTCTGCAGAAAGACATAAAAACACAAAAGATAACAATCTAGAAGTAAATAACAAAAATATCTCACTTGTGTGTGTGTGCGTGTGTGTGTGTGTATAATTCTTATGGTATGGCATATTCTTTTTCCTGGCCATCTCTTCAAAGATGGTGGCTTTTCCACTGGGCCCACCCAGGTTGTCCTCCAGCTGGGATTGACTAAACAAAGCACTAAGTTAGAGGTGGGAGGTAAAATGTGACAGAGGCTCTCGTATTATGTCAGGAATTACAGTTCTCCACCTACAACCATATTTCCTAACGCACTTCAAATTGAGTGTAGAAACCTTAAAATCGTTGAAAGAAAGTCGTCCGGTGTGGGTGGCTGACTCACCCACCGGTTGGAGATGCTGTCAATGATGGCTTGTGACATTGTTTGTGGCAATCAAGCATTCACATACACCGTGTTCGAAGGCTCAAGGGTTTTAGTTTGACATACAGTAAGTGGAGACAAACAGTGTCTTCCTCCCCCGTCTTACCATTATTTGCAGTTGGCAGCTCAGCCTTGTGAAGGAATACTCAGTAGTAGTCTGAGACTTGAGAAGGAAACGTGCCACTACAGTTTACAATGGTGGAGCAGCAGCATTGTGATTCAATGGACAACATAGTCACTGCCATAGTGGACGATGTTGGACTGCTGTTTGCTGCGTGAAATGTGACATCACTATATGGATTCAACAATGAAAATGTCATTATTAGGCCGTTTCCAGTGGGACATTATACAGATTTACATGATCTTAGCATCATGAAGGCTCTATTTTGAAGACATATTCATGTTGAGCCCTGGATCGAACAACCTCTGACTTCCCCTCTCAGCAGTGGGTCTGTGCACACTGAGTGAAAACAGACCATTATAGCCTCTTGCCTGCTCTGAACGGTATTAAAGACAGAAGCCGGCCAAACTCTCCCTCGCTTTAATTTGTTTAACATCTCTCCAAACAAACATTTCACTCGAGCTATACCAAAATCCTGCAGTAAAATCTTTCAAATCTTCACGTTGTAAGGTTTTACGTAAGAATGATCCAATTTGATGTCCAAGTAGGATTAAAAAACAAAACAAAACAGAAGATAGGAGCTGCACTTTGATCTGCTACTCATACAAATTTCTACAACGTGTTACTACAAGGAATACAGTAAGAACCAAAGGGTCCGGGAGATCTGTGAATCTCCTCCTGACCGTCATATTTACTTGTCGTGGGCAGATAATAAATTCAAAGCTATAGAATCTTTGAAGAGGCAGATGGCAGATTAGGGACAGTTAATTTACGTCAGGAGAAAAACACAGTCGGAGCTCTGATGCAGACACTGTGTTGGTGTTATGCTGTAATCCCCCAAGGCCTCTTCATCCTCCTGATAGCATTGATAGCCCTGCCTGTAAATGCTTACTATGACATAAATCTGTCACTTTGGCCCAGTTACTCTAAACACATTTTGCTCCTATCGTAACTGAGCGAGCTGGTTATGTGTAGCGGTGTTGATTTTAGTTGGTATCTGCAGAGGGACGAGAGATTGGCACACTAATGCATGCAATCTGGGCTTAATGATGTTTACAGTGCGGGATACAGTGAATGCAAAAATCATACTAAATAAATAAGTATCAGACTGGTTTTTATCTGATGGGTTTCATTTAACAAACTAATGGCTTTGTCCTGGTCAACAAATATGTTAAACTGTGTGAAATGGAAGAGGAAGTCATCGTCTTAGAAGTCAACGTAATGCGACATTTTTGGTTTTTCATTAGGCTGCTCGATTCTGATTTGAAACTGATAAATACTTTAAATCAAGTTAGAAAAATGAAAGTGCATGGTGGTCAAATCCTTATCTGTTCCTGAGATCTAAGGAACGTCTAAGTGCAGGTGTGCTTATCGAATATATATTTTTATAATGATAGCCGTTAGAGTGATGCTTTGACCTTTACACATAACTCGTGAATTCCACAATAAGCTCATCACATCTACTAAGTGATTTAGGCGCCTCACCTTTAGGCACAGAAATACTTTTAACAGTGACTAACAACGATAATGTGGCGAATTCCCGTATTTTAAAATGAGTGATTTGTTCGGTTATAACAAGAGACATCTGGGGGGGATTCTTTTATTTCCCCGCGGCTGTTGTAAATTATTAAATTGCAAGACAAACAGCTAAATTTGTTTCCAGGTCAGTTTTTTGGCAGGAGCCTTGTTGTTGGCTGTTCTCACGTAGATCCATAACTTCAAAATCTACCAAACAAACCTCGTCACGTGTTTCCCTCAAGGCTCGCGGAC
>OMNV01007670.1:0-13881 GCA_900303265.1 Brotula barbata
CTACGGACTCAGAGGTTCAGGAGGAGGAATGCATTGATTGCTTCTTCTTTTGGGCAGTTTGTGTATCTCAGAACGCTGCAGACAACGTGATGTACGACTTGCTTTTAGTAACCAGGGTAGAAATCCTGTTTTAGTTCTCCTCCGATCCTCCTGCAGGTTTTGACACAGGTGATCCTTCACTCCTACTCTCCGGGTTGGCATCTAACACTGCTTTAGGCTGCTTTCTTCCTGTCTGCAGCAAAAAGGACTTCATCTGATGTTCAGGTCATCGCTGGCAGAAGTTACCTGCAAGTTCATCCTGGGTGCCGCTCCGTACACAGCGTGTGTGTGTGTGTGTTGAATAGCCCACACACTTTGCAGTGTTATGCTAGTTGTACATTTATTATCCACTCATCATCACATACTCATAAAATGATGCATTATAAGATATGACACTTGCACTTCCAGGCGTTTATCCCCTCTAGATGAGAGTTAAAGATGGCGGCTTCTCTCTTTAACCCACCAGGATCTTTAAAACGCAGTGGGTCATAATTTGTTTGGTTTCGCGTCGGATGCGATCGCCTTTGTTTTGGTGCGACTTCATCATAATGCTTTCGATTTATGCACGGATCAGTATTCATCCTCATGTCGTGCATTTATTTGTAGGACCCTTAATCACGCTCTGGTAAGGCTTCATCATGTCCATATTACTGAACAATAAAGGAAAATTACAAATTATCCACCTAGCACCACGAGTTTCTGGCTCTGTAAAATTAATTCAGGGAAAAAAAAAAAAATGTAGCATCAGAGAAAATAGTGCATTATTGCAGTGTTTATTATTCTTGCATGAACCGACTAAGGAGAGCATCTTCAGCGGAGGAGTGGAGGGAGGTTAATGTAACTGTCCGTCAAATTTGTTTGAATTTTCCGAGCGTTACGCACACGATGATAAATAAAACATATCTCCCTTTGACGTACACGTATCTGACAGACAGAACTTGGAGGTGTTTACGATTTCCACCAGCGAAGTGGATGAAGGGAAAAAAAAATAGTGCAAAATGTTATAAATCTTAATGCATACTTCATCAAAGTGCTCGTATGCTTTTACGATTGAATTCCTTGGCAAAGTATCCACCACTCCACTCTTCACGGTCAAAAGATGTTCGCTATCTAATTGTATAAAAAAAAAAATAATAAAAAAAAAAATGCGTGCGTGCTGTCCAAGGTTTCTCATTAAAATTTCCCTCCTACATTTATAAGAATGTGTGGAGCTGCTGAAGCCATCAGCAGGCAGCCCGACGCTGCTTTCAAATCATTGTCTCTTTCTGTGTATTGAAATTGATGCTGTAATGCACAGAGAGCTGTGGTTCATTTATCGAATCGCCCCGCGCTCCAATCAATACTTAGATTTACGAGCAACTCTGCTCTCACCTCCAGTTTGTAGGGCACATTAATTGGTGAAATCTATTTCTCTGATTGGACATAATTCACACAGGGCATTGTTTAATTCACTTGTAATTAAAGTGGTGAGTAAAGAGATGGCATTCTTTAATTAATTAACACCAGGATCCCACACGTGTAGATAGAAATCAATGGTACGTTCCTTCATTTTGAACCCAGACGCGGAATTCAACATTTGGCGGACGGCCCTAAAGTGAAAACATTGACTCAGACAGGGGGCGCCGCGTCTCCAGACTGCAGCAGAGGGCTTCAGATGATCTATTATAATGTTTGGAGATGAGTCACAAACAGAACTAGTCGCCTAATGGTTGATCAGTTATATAAATAAGGAAGAAAGCAGCGATACAGACACAAACTGCCTCAATTTATCCAACAATTTTCCCGGTAAACACAAGAGCGAGAAGAAAAACTGACAAACATTTCCGAGACAAAATGATCAAAGCGCAGTTTTGCTGAGAGCATCTGAGACGGCGCGCCGACAAAACAGACGCGGAATCTGTTCGCTCCAGCAATCCCTGCTGATTTATATTTATGTGGTTTCAAAAATGTTCTGACAGCCCACCAAATACATTAAATTGGAATTTAGTTTTGGAAATGGAATCAGAACACAATCATCATTGTCCCTGATCTCAGCGCACAAATAGTTTAGTTATAAAAACCCACGGTGATTTATATTTATGCGGTTTTCAAAGGCTCCTGACGGCGCGTCCAAATGTTAGATGGGCCGTTCCTCGGAGGAAGGGATGCAGGGGAGGACAAGAGATTTGCCATTACCTTAGAAAATTGATTTTCTTCGCTGGTAAATAATTTAATGCGAGATAAGCTTCTGGGTTTGTAGTTTGCCTCGATCGGGTTTCGATATCCTCGCAGCCTCCCGCGGTCACGATGCTCGGTTAGGCTTTAAAAGCTAAAGATGCTAAATCGATCTTCGGATGATCCACTAGTGACCGTTTCAACTGCGACGTGTCATCGCGAGGAAGCGTCTTTGACACTTCCTGCTTCAAACGGCAAAAAAATTCAACGATTTAAAGGTATATTTGGCGATGAAGAAGCAAAATCTACACACAAAGAACACACACACATCATACCTCCACCCAGGCCCAACGATACAACAACAACAACAAGACAAACAAACCTTAGTGGGTTGCTCGACCGTGGAACAAGGATCACATCTTGAGGAAGGATGATTTTCGGTGCATTGTTTATTTTTTCCACAGCTAATGAGAGGAGCCTTTGGATAAACATATTAAATTTAGTTGGAGGTCGGGATCCAAATTTGATAAGTCTCTTTCTGTTTTCATTTTCATGTATCTTCAAAAGTGATATTATCAAATGTTATCATCATGGTATATGATCAATAACACTCTCTACCCTCTCCTCTCTCTCTCTCTCTACTGTATATACAGTCTATACTGTACTGTATAGACTGTATATACAGTATATATGTATGTATATACAGTATATATGTATTTAGGAGAACTCTCCAGTATACCTAACCGAGAGAGAGAGAGGAGAGGGTAGAGAGTGTTATTGATCATATACCATGATGATAACATTTGATAATATTACTTTTTTTCTGCTGACTCATCATATCATAAACGTTTGTTTTTGTTTGTTTAATGAGTTTGCGTTTTTGAGAAATAAGCCAAATTGTCGACAAATGCTCGATTTAACGGAGAACATTTCTACCTATCTTCTAAAAGCCCCATCAAACTCTCTTTTGATCCATCCAGCTCACAGACAGTGAAACCATAACCTCCTGCTGGCCCCGCTCGGGTATGAGGATGAATCAGACTTTTGGGTGGCCGTGACCCATTAATGCTGTTAGTCAGCTGAATTGACTCTGCGTGTTGGCGTAATAGTTTTCATTACATCATCATTACGGCTTTAAATGATCGCCGTCAAACACGGTCAGTCCCTTTTTTTTTTCCCTCCCAGCGTGACTCCATTAGGGATATGTAAAGCTCCTGGGAATGTGTTTTCTAATCACGAGTATCGCACGCGCTGACACGTATTTGTCATGTAGCGGGCGCCGTAAACCCATCCCCGTAAATATTAGTCTTGCTACACATTTTCAGCCTGAGCGACTCTGTTCACATGAAGGGGTTGACAAACAGATGGGTTATGCGAGGCGGGCTTACGGCTGTCAAATCACTTCTGGGGGAAGTTGTACCGCCGCTGCTTATGCTAAAGAACTCCGTAATCCAGTGGACTGACTGATGCGGCGCCATGCTTTTCTGCTTTGAGTACCAGAACAAAACAATCACAGCGGTCTAAAGGCTCCTTCTTATCACCAAAAGTAGCTTCTGCCGCATCGTTTAAATTAAATTTCGCCAAAATAGTCGAGCGCCTCTGATTGACTCCGTACCAGCTTTCTAGGTGAGGTTTCCCTCTCTGGAAGCCGACGGTCCCGGTGCTTCGGGGATTCTGACGAGGGGAGTCTGTGTTCAGCTCTGAATCCATGAACGAGACCGTTACTATGGTAGCAAGTACTTTAACATTATAAGAATAGATGTTGAACATACACTTTTTTTTTCAGTGATGGCAGAACAGAGAGGACCGTGTAGTACGAGAGGACATGAAGTGCTGAGGTTCTTCAGGATCTGAGGCTCTCTGCTTTGCTGTCCGTAGGCTAAAAAAATAGCTTCAAAAAGGATTTATTGGCAGAAAATGTCTACTTTTGACATGCAGATCAAGGTTATGTTTGAAGTCTGTCAATCAAACTAGATAAAAAAGAGAAAAAAATGGGAATAATCACATACTATTCAATATAGAACACAACAAATTTGACATCATTATCTATAAAATGCTTTATCCTTGTTGTTATTATTGCTATGGTTGCTATTAGTATTGTTGTTATAGTTATTAGAAGTTTTTTGGTTTTTATTTTTTTTATTTTCTTTATTCCCCTTTTCCTTCACACATACACACACACATATGCACATACGCCAACCAACATAACACACAGTAGCTTAGCACGCTAACCTTGTTTCCTAATGTAATTTTGTTAGCCTTGGCCTGTATTCACTCTTCCTGTATTCCTTATGTCGTTCTGTCTTTTATCATGCAATTATAAATAAAAATAAAGTCTATTAACGGCGATCTATAGGCCAAACATTCATCTGATAAGAACTTCAGGCTGTCAGGCTCTCTCACTAAATGCATTTTTAGTGTCCTCCTCTTTGCGTTTTATCTTTCATCTGGTACTTGTGTTTATTCACAGCAACGTTTGTCAAACATTTTGTGAAACCCTCGGGTTTTGTTTTTCAATTTGCGCGATCAGTCAATGCACGGCTTGAGCGGAACTGGAGCAATATTGATATTTTACTGATCGTGCTGGGAAATACGGTGCTAAAGAGAGTAAATCAGCTACATTTTATTCCAGGTTGTCTGTCTCATTGTGTGCATCCCAGATTACACTTTCATACACACGCACAGGTAAACACACAAATGTAGTCATTCATTAGTAATTCTACCCCATCGATAAAGACACTCCTGTTCATTTTTAGTGCCTGAAAATGAAAAAAAATAAGAACACAAAATAATTTTAATCAGGAGTTGTTTTGCACCAAACCATCACATTCTAATTAGACTTTTCTGTGACCTTTGATTCAGGCACCCATGTAATTTTAGACAGGGTTTTCTCCTCAGAAACCTACAAAAATAACATCAAATTAAAGATGTTTAATACACTAATATTCAGGAGGGGATTAATTATTCCAATGAGAGAAAATAAACAAAAACAAACCTTCAATCCTAAAAAAAACATTCATTAGCCACGTAGCATCACCTGACAGTGCCTGAGCTTAGTTTATCACAGTGTGGTACGTTTCAAAATACAGCTAGAAAATGTGATTATGCTACAGCGCTCGTCGTCATGGATACATATTGTCACTGTTTTTACAGGTGAGACCCTAACCCCAAATTGCTCCCGACAAGCAAGTGGGCCTTGCACGGTTACCTCGGCTGTCGGTGTGTGAATGGGTGAATGCGAGGCAAACATTGTAAAGCGCTTTGAGTGGTCTACAGACTAGAAAAGCGCCATATGAATGCAGTTCATTTACCATTTACCATTTACCATTTACCATTTACAGGTCTGGCTCTTGGCTGTCGAGAAATTAGCTTTGCGGTTTGCAGTGGGAGAACCGCGGCCATCTGGTGGTCCGTGTAGGTATTGCAGGCGATCCTTTCAATATCAGAAGCAGTCAAATATTTTATTATTTTTAATATACTTGTTTTATTATTCTATTTCTTATGAGAAAAATCTATCTATCTATTTATGCAAATGTATTATATGCAAATTAGCTGATGATGTCAGCCACCGACATCATTTCTTCCATCCGATTTTCTTCCATTGAGGAATAGAAATGTGGTGCTTTTTATTCTCCTTCTCAGCTTTCTACCCCGGTATGGTCCTTACCCATTGTTGACTGTAGACAAATCCTAAATGAAAATGTGTAAAAATCTGGAAGCGAGTTAAGGAACAGATGATGGACATTAGGTGTTATTTGTAAATCCAAAATACGCAGACACTGCCACGCAATTCACACGGCTTCATGGCAGGCTCCTGACAGCAGCCGTTTCAGTTTGTTCCCTTATTCTTCTTCCTCTTCAAGAGAAATTAACCAACAGATGTCCAGTTTATAGACATAAATCATTGGCTTTGGTTCTGTCACCGCAGATGCAGCCTATACCAGCCACTCGCAGGGACCGGTTTTGGCAGAGACGGTGTTTGGTGCTCGGAGGGTTTGGGGAGTTCAGGAGTCTCTGATGACAGACAGAGAGAGAGAAAGGGGGAGGAAGAGGCCTTTCATCACTGCACTGGCAATTAATCCTTGTGTGCTGCTCTCCCACGTATACAGTACACAGCTCCTGTGTTGCACGCTCTAATTTACAAGCTAAGAGCCAGCAGGTGTTCTGGACAAAGTAAACAGAGGGGAAGTTAGAGGGAGGGATCATTCAACCTGTTCCAGTCTGCCATTATGTGGCTCCCTGCTGGACTGAAAACAAGGAGGCGCCTCTCTTGGTATGCAAAAGCTGTTTAGCCGTCCGCAGTTTAAGTGCCAGGACCGGGGCCCAAGGTCACACTTCCAGGGTAGACTCGGCTAATGTAGTTCCACCCCCGAGGCATCAGCCAGCGAGAAAATGAACAGATACTCGGTGTTTGTCAGTGGGCTCCTGTGGGAGTGATGGCTCACTGCCACGCTGATCCTTTGTCTTCATCTCCTCAGGAGAACACTTCATTATTCAAAACAACAGTTTATCCTTTACCAAAAGCCACGCTGCAGTCACCTTCTCAATTGATGGGTCTGCGGCACTCCTTGACCACGGCGGCTGCCGAAACAGTACAATTAACACACCGTCACATGTCGTCCGGTTGACCTTTAGGCTCGTAGCGGTGACCTTTACAGCTGGTTGAATGCTTTATCAGTGAAAAATATACACATTCTACATAATCACACTCTGCTCTTTCTTCAGACATATTTGGCTGACATTTTCGTGTGAATCACTCAGGTCTCCATTTAACATTTTTTTTTCCTTTTTCCCCTCTTCATCTTACTCTGTGAACCTCGTTGGTCCTTGTTGGCATTTCCCTATCCAAGACGCAGGAGCAGAATGGCCCTACACAAAGGTTACACAAATGTCTACTCACTTTGCATAGTCCTGTCGCAGGCATTTTCAATTTGCTTGCGGACGTGAGGGTTATGCCGGGAGCGGGAACGTGAGTGTTTATATATTTGCCCGTGGCTGTGAATGAACGAGAGAGAGAGAGTGAGCGATGAAGATAACACCCCTTACTGTCCAATGAAAACCATCCATCCATCTTACCAAGCCATCCATCCATTCTCTGTACACTCTTTCCTGCGCATGGTCTGAGGGTGTACTGTTTATTGGCTGAAAGACAGTGTACACACTGGGTGAATTTTAAGTGTTCGGGTCAAGATGACGGATTACATACTCCTGTCTCATATAAAATCATTTTACACCCCTTTGGATTGCATTGGCACCAAAGCTGAATTTAAGGCTATTTTTCTTTATTCCTGGAAAGTTGACATTTTGAGATACGTTAGTTTTACAAAACAACAACAGCACTTTGTTCTTAGTTTCACCCCCTGGAATCAAAAGAAATGTTATAGTTGTACCTTCCAATACATATTTGTTTTGTCTATAAAATATAATTTCACAGAAAGGATGACACATTTTGGTCAATGAAAATTATGACATTTCTATTAATCTTATCAGTCTGTTTGTTTTTTGTCAAAGAATTATATTATGTTATGTTATGTTATGTTATATGTTATGTTATGTTATGATATGTTATTGTTATGTTATGTCATGTCATGTCATGTCATGTCATGTCATTGTTATGTTATGTTATGTTATGTTATGTAATGTAATGTAATGTAATGTTATGTAATGTAATGTAATGTAATGTAATGTAAAGTAATGTAATGTTATGTTATGTTATGTTATGTTATATTATTCTATATTTTATTATATTACATTATATTATGTTTTGTTGTTATGTTACATATGTTATGTGCAATAATATATGTAAATAAATATTTTAAATGCAGTATAATTTAAGAAGAAAAATCTTAATCTAGATAATTAATTGTATTAATTTCCTAATTCTAGGATTGTACCTGATTCTACAAAATTCTAGAAAATACCAGACCGTTCAAAGAAATCAGGTAACTGTACAAAAAATATTCCCTCAAAATCATGGAAAATAATTCTATAGGAATATTGGATTGATTCTGAAAACAGGATATCTCGACAATTTCTCACTCAGTAGTCATGCGATCCTCTTTATTCTAGTCCTTCATGCAACACTTATAATAACAGCCCGCAGGACAAAAATTATACTCCGGGGCTTCACAGCGCATTGACTCGGACAATCAACGGGCTAATCTTTACCCAGCGATGTTCAATTTTGGTTTTTCCAGACCAGCAGCTCTTCCTGTCCAGTCGTCAGGAGCTCCTGTGTCATTTCCTGCCGTTACCGCACAGGCAAAACGACCGTCCCATCCGAGAGGCACGGCAGTAACAGTGGCAGCACGCGACCGTGGGTTAAATATGACTGTGCAGGCTGTAGGTCAGAACATTCTGGTAAATAGGAGGCCGCCGCTGGAGGCAGATGGCATGAATGGCTTTAGAAATGCTTGAGCAGGCTGTCAAAATGATGTGTCCTTGCATGTAAGCATTTGTGATGTATAGAGGGAGGGATTTGACATGATAACGAAGGACAGAGCTGTAATTGTCCTGTGGCACTGAGCAGGGGGGAAAAAAAATATAGCATGGGGAAAATTGGATTTGTGGGGCAATAATGGCTTTCACGGGATGCTCGGGTAAACCATCTCAGTTTGTAGATGTCGTATGTTTTGATCACTGGAGACTGCGGTGACTTTTTCTTTGAAAGATACGAGTCGTAAACAATGTGTTCTCAAGGATCCCCGCGTCTCCTCAGCAAACGCCACGCATCTGCGTGTATCAAAGTGCACTTTTCTTAATTGGCCGTGCTTGATTTTCGCAATTAAATGTTGCAAAGTGCTACTCCGACCTCTGCGCCTCTAGACATCAAGTTCAGACCGACCTTCCGTTGATGACAAAAGCGGTGCATCTTTCTCTGATTTGAGCTGTTATCTTGTCAGAGACTGCAAGTAAAACCTCATAATAAGACCAAATGGAGCATTTGGTTTCAATGAAAATTCAGATTTACTGATCATACCTGCTGTTCTCTGCAAAACGTAAGGAAATAACATTTTATGGTACCTCTGATGGTGTACACTGTATGCAAAATGCATTAATACGTTGTGTTTAGCTGTAGAATATGCATTAGTTTCTATTTTAAAACGACTAGGATGCTATTTTTAACCACGACTTTAAAACAAAAATATTAATAATGGTTCCAATACCCTCAGTGCAGTTCTCTCTTCTTCTTTTTTCCTTTTTTTTTTTTTTTGAAGCCTCTGGACACAGTTCAGGTTTCATTCAGGTAAATGTTCTACTGTATCTGGAGCGTGACATCTGAATAGTAAAATGGCCCTGCACAGTTTAATTCGGCTTCAATCTCACCGTTCTAAGCAGCTCAGGCTACCCCGGCGCCACGAGCCCAAACATAACTTCAATCCATCGGTGATAACACCCCACAGATCAACTGTACATTTTACCCAGCTGTCTCTGCAACTGTAATAGCCACACTGAGACCGAAAGTAATTGTGGGTTTGGCGTGCCCTCTGAGATGCATTTAAATCAGGTGTGTGACAGTTGTGCACACAGTATATGCATGCTGTGAATATAAACACATTGAAGAGGGGCTGGGTGAAAAATAGAGCCAGAGATAGAAATGAAGTGTAATGCAGAAAGCCAGTTGTGAAACTGCTGCCGGACTTGCTGGAGCTCCTATAAAACATCAGAAATGACAGCCAAGTGACTCAACAGAAGAAGATGATTATTGCTTAGACACGTAGGGATATCCGAGGAAGTCCCAAACCCGCATGCTAAATAGTTGGAACGAACGTGGGCCAGAATGCAATAAGCTCCAAATTGGAAAAAAATATATCTATATATCCGCAAAGTGCATTTAAAGGAGTACAGAATGATCTACTCGCATTATGAACTCATAAACCACAGGGACTCTTTCAGGAAATATGGCAGCTCGAACAAAAGTAAGTTTGTGACTTTGGGACTTTACAATAAGACTTCATCCTGATTTGTGCGACTGTGTTCTCTGACCTGGAGAAGAACTTCATGTCATCAGAGTAATAAAGAGTGAAAACACCGCCAGAGTAGCACAAGAGGATGCAGCCAGATAACCCATAACGTTCCCGCTCTTGCTGGTTCCTTATTTAGCTCGGAGGCTAACGTGTTTTAACGCAAAATGCTGCAACGCCAGATCGACAAGACTTGGAAATGCGAAGATGTCCCGCAATCTCAATAATCAGCGCACAGATCAGCGTCTCTGCTACAGACTTAGTCACACAGAAATACATTTTGCGCACACAGTCTCTGGAAATTCACCATAATTCACTTGATCCACAGAAATTTAGCATGTGGACCCTCTAAGACTCTCCCACTTGCAGCAAATTCCAAACAGTTTGCAGTCTAAGCCCAGGACTGAATATTTTAAAATTGAGATTGGGAAGTTGAATGATAGTAAATCATTTGAAGGTTACATAGCAGAAGTAATTTATATGTACATATAGTACACTGGTTATGTAGAGCCATCTGAAAATAAATCATTGAAAGACCTTGGACATGATTCTCAAATCCAAATACATTTCCATGTGACCAATGTTCTTTTGCGGTGCATAATCTCTCCGTATTATTCTTTACATTTATCCAACTTGCAGATTTCAGCGTTGCAGACAGTTTTAATGAAGATTTTTAGCCAATTCGTTCGGAAATGTGTTTTGTAAAAAGTTACAGACCTCATCGCTGCAGCTTTTAAGCAAAACAGGAAATAATTGCATATTAATCACAGGTGGCAGAGCAGATGTGAGGAGACCTGGAATGTCTTTCCAGAGGCCATCATTGTCTGTTTACCGCTCTTCCTCTCTACACCACAAAAACAGTAAATTTGCCCTCTTATTAACTCCTCATCTTCAAGGTTCCAGTAAGAAGTCCTGCCTCAGGAGTCTCACCGTCCCCACATGGATACCAGATCCTGTCTATAACAGCTGGCATTGTTTTGGTTCAGCGAGGAATTATTTCTGAAAACGCTGTGTATCCACGATGTTTTAAATAGTACGCTTAAGCTTCACTTTGTCACATACATGGCAAAATTACCTTTATTCACTGTGAAAGCGTTTCCAATTAGATTTCAAATGCCATTGAAATCGCGTCTCCCCAGGCATGATGGGAATAAAAGTCTCCCCCGGCTGGAGATATTATATCTCATTACTGACAGCGCCGCTCACCTGGGACTCCAATCAGAATATCTGAGCACTTAAGCAATTGGCTTCTCTCATCCTGCCATTCGGAGATTGATTGGGTTTGATCTCTCCGAGCACCACTTTAATGTCAAACATTTAATGCATTGATCAGACTTTTGGGTGGAAAACATTCAGTCTCGATGAGAAATTATATACATTTTTTTAAACTTAAGTAGGACGTCGATGGTGAAAAAGACACTTTTTCCTTTTTTAATGCAACTTTAAAGCGAGATTGTTGCAATTATGGGCTGAGGAAAAATCGCTTGGGTTTTTCTTTGGTTTGTTTGCGTTCTCGAATGGGTTTAAAATACTTCCTACAACGCCGCACTCAGCAGCAGATGGTTTCCTTATTAGGATTATAAGCAGCTAGGAGAGATCTCAGCATCAGCTGTGCAGAATATGAACACGGTCGTCCAGAAAAAAGGGGGGAGTAACCTGGATAACCTTTGAATTTAATGATCCAAAAAGAGACATCTTAGACTCAGAGCCTGAGCTAAATACTACAGATTAGTCTTCTTACCTCTGGGTTTCCGTGGTTAAAACCCCAACCCCAAATCTGACGGCTAAAAAGAGTACAAATTACAGAAAAGCAGGCAGAGTGCGAGCTTATTGACTGAGTTTGTCCAAACCAGCTGTGAAAACTAAAGCTGGCTCTCGCTGCTCTCGCTTCCTTTTCCTTACGAGAGTGCAAACCAAACCAAACCATATGTCTGAAATATGAATGAATCAATGAAAGAAAAATGCAGACATATGGGCCCTACGCTGGACTGCCAATGGATGCATTTTGTTTCTCAATTACAGATATTGATCCACATCTGGAGGGTTAAAATGCATGCCGCAACTGTGGCTGTTTATGCTGGAATGCTGCAAATATGCAGAGTACGTCCAATGTGTGTTAGACTGTAAATAAGAGGATTGTTACCAGTCATCATAACTAATGGTGAGGATGAAAAATAACATGGGAGGACTTACATTAAGCTGCAATAATGGTGGAGAACCGAACAAAGACCCGGCACGGTCGGTCTCACTATTTTCCTCCTCTTTTGCTTTAGTTCCTAATGGCTGTAATCCGTGACAGTCAGACAGATCCAACATCAAAACTTTACACAATTCAGCCCAAAGATGTTCCACCCTCACTGACAGGCCAGAACAGATCTCAAAATTGGCGGAGAAACCAGTTAGTTGCGCCCTGTTGACGTATTTTCATCCAATATGCCGATGGAATGGATGTAATTAAAACATCTGAGTTTGAGGTGAAGCATTTTTTTAGATATATTCGTCAGGGAAGAACTGCTTTTTGTCAGTCTGAAGCAGTTTCTGAGATTTTTCTTTTTTTTTTTTGGGTAGTTGTTTGTCATTTCTACTTTTTCCCTTCTCCGCACCGTGAGCTGCAGACTCGGGGCAATTACGTGGAAAAAAGTCTGAAAGGTTAAAACTTTAAGTAATTTAATGTAAGTGCACCCGGGCTCCGACTCCACGATGAACTCACAAGGTCTCTCCTATCTTACAGGACGGAGATTACGGCGGCCGTCCTTGAAGTTTGGGGGGGGAAAATATTCTCGGTAATTTGCGAAAGGTTTCCTACTTCCTCCATCTGCCTCGCTTCCCCCTTCGCTCATCCTGACAAAACAGCTTCTTTTTAGAGGGGAGAGAAAGAGAGAGAGAGAGAAAACCAATAGTTTGGATATCTGGGCTGTGGGAGAGGTATTTTCTGACATGTAGCGCTGCCTCGCATGCAGCCTAGCACAGTGGAGGATGGCTTAAAATAGAAAGCTCTCCTTAAATATCCAGCTACAAGGGCCCGACCGGAGCTGCAGTCCCTGTCTTACTGTGCACATTTACTCCCGAGTCGGACCTGCAAAATGAAGGACAAAATACTTTAAGGTCCTATGGAGGCAACAACCAAAATAATGTCACCATTTCTCATCTATTTGTCAGGGTTTTGTACCTGTAATAGCAGCGGGAGGTTGTTAAACTTTCTTCCAAGAGTACCTCCGGCGTGTATTTTGCACGAAAGAGGGGACTCGCATCTCGGCATCGGCGTTTCATTTTCATTCATTATGGATGCATATGCGCGAGAGATGAATCCGCTGTTTATGCGGGGGTCATGTTGGGATTTCGGCATCAAAGAGGCCTTTATTTTCTCCCCAAATTCCAAGGTTACTGCTCTGGTATGTGACCCACATTCTAAACACATCACACAATAATGGCTTATGTCAAAGCTTGGATCCAGTCCTGGAGCTTTGCACAGGGAAAAAAAAAACAAAAAAAAAAACGATGCAATTTTCCTGTAACAACTCCACCTGGTATAATGAGCGGTAACGACGAGGGGAAAATGATAGGTTTCGGATTTTTGAAGACGTTTCCTCGTCGTCTCGTCGTTTCCGTCTTCCTCTCCGGTGTCAATAATTAGTCTGGCGTGGACGTTTGGCTTTATGGGAGGTGGAGATGATGCTACTTCAGCCTCATTAAATATGTATTTACCTTTAATTAGCAGGGATCC
>OMNV01007671.1:0-12575 GCA_900303265.1 Brotula barbata
GGGTGTATATAGAGAGAGAGAGAGAGGGAGTGTGTGTGTATGTGAGTGTGAGAGCGAGAAAGAGAGGGAGAGATTGGAGGCTGTGTGTTCGTTTCACCTCCTAATCAGTTTTCCTGTGGGATCTATCATCGGCTGCGAGAGAGGAAGACGGTAGGCGATTTCAGCTCAGCTCATCATCTCCCATCACACTTGTGAACCTCATACAAGTAAGAAATTCTTCTCTTATCAGGCTGCTTATGGATAAATCCATTATATTGCATTGTCTGTGTGTCAGGTTGAAGAAATCTCTGATGATTTCACGAATTGGTGTGTTTCAGGGTTCATTTGTTCTCTTGATTGTAGGATACATATTTTCATTTTAACTGCACATCTATCTGTCATTCACCTGACATTTACTGCCACCATGACCAGTTACTCCATCACACAAATGTTCACGTGCAGGACTGAATTGCCTTGCCTCTGAAGCGTTGATAATCCAATCCTATTTCTGCTTGTTTTTTAGTGTTCCTGAACTGTTGTTGTTCTTCCCCTCCTTCATTCAACTCACCGAATGTCAAATACGTTTTCAATTATTAACTGCTTCCGTGCAGAAACGCCGTGACTTCGGCGAACCCATTCTTCACAGTTCTGGCAGGAAAAATATCACTTTGAGCCGCACAGATGCATTTTGCGTCCTGCTCCATATGCATGATTGCAGCAGCTTCTTTCATTATTCTGTCTCGCAGAGATAACGGCGTCCGTGAGCGAGCACTTACAGCACCACGCACGCACAACCAAATTCTTCCTCTGATATGAATCGTTATTATAATTATAAGTTCGGTTCGCTCCACGTTTAAGGACCGATCGAACAGTACGTTGGATCCTGTCGCCTGATTTGGACCAGCTACACATCAAAGCTCGTGTGAGATAGTTGGCTCGCACCATTTTTCTCCAGCCTGATTAATGAATGAGAGCAACGGGATTGCGTGAGCGATACGTAAACCTGCGTTTGAACTGTGCTCACATGTATTCAGAACCAAAGTAGAGCACGCAGATACATGGGGCTTTGATGACTGTCCTGTGAGAATCTCCTCTGCCCCAGTTTCTGACTGTAAAAGACAGCATGGTAAGAAATGAGAGCAGCAGCTGGAAAACAGGCGTGTGGAAACACATGTGGTCGATGCCACGCTTCTCTCGGTCGGCTCCAGTGTGACCGAGCTACCGCACAAATTTCACAGTTCACAGGCTTTAATGAGCTGCCGCAGCCTGTCCATCATACTGACTACAGAGCACCTTAAGACCTCACACCCACGCAAGGACACCAGGCACCTTTATAGGAGTGTGATGCAGCTGCACATAAAACAAAACGAGGATTATGTAATCATTGTTTGAGTTCATTTACTCAATTGTTATTTTTAGGAACATCACTTCAGCATATGCTCAGTGTGAGAGAGCCTCTGACAGAAACACAGTGTGTGGTGCTGATGCTGCTGCATGCCACAAATAAGGAGAAAAACCTTTACTGGATCAGCGAAGGTACAATCTGTGATTCAAGTGTAAACACGCGGATCATGGGACTGGAAGCTACGACACTCAAACCTCTGTGCATCATTTATTTTGGCATAAACAGAGTCCCAGGGTTCCAAGGAGCAGCAGAGTTATCTGTATACCTCTGATTAATAAAACCAAGAATTCTCTCAAATCTACCGAGGTTATTCAATACACGCTACCAAACACAATAAGCTGATCAACCTACAACATTTAATTGTGTTCATGAATTTAACCCAAGTTGACATGGTGAAAAAATACGGATTGGGACTTTAAGAAACGCTGGAGGAGAAAACTGAAATAAGAAACTCCGCAAGGATGAAAGGGGAAATAGATGTGCATCTGCTCTCATGGCTGAAGATGAGCACCGCACACACACACACACACACACACTGAAATAGACTTGCCATCAATTTAGGACAGGAAACGAGATGGCTAATCAATAATAACCAACAGATGAAACCCATGATGGACCTACGGCTCTGTACACCGGTCTGGATTCGCTGCTACAATTGGAAAATGTGTTGAGATATGGTCACACAACAGCTGCTGCTAAAATAATTTCAACTGTACGGCAGTTAAAAACGTTTAAAAGTTGTCCTCGTCTTAAACGGTCGCCGACGAACACAGCAGCTTTTTGGTGAGTGACCCCTTCCTGCAGAGTTACAGGAGACTGAGGGAGCCTGTAGACGTGTGGTTGCTGGGAGACGACTGGAGCTGGATTATGAAATGCACGCTGAAAGCAGAGACCGGCCACTTGGCTCGGAGCGCAGCAACTTGTGTAATAACAGGAAATGTCAGCGCAGGGCACGAAAGGTTAAGTACGGAAGAATAAAGAAGCGGCAAACCAAGCTGGGACGCCGTGAGGCCAAACCCAGGCTCCCAAATGAAAGGTTAATTGGATTCAGTCGGAGGTGTTTTCAGCCACGATGCCTTAGAAGTCTTCCGCAGCCTCCACTTTGTAGCTCACTGATGCAGCTTAATCTCGTTTTGCAGATGTCGCCACCGTGGAGCTCTGACTCTCCCTCTCTTATCTCTCGGTTTAACCGGCAGGTGACAAACATGGACGCTCCTCTTTCCACCCCCTGTAACATCCAGATTTGCGAGGTGACCTGCGACTCCTTCCGCATCATGTGGGACATGCCGCCCGAGGACAGCGGCAGAGCCACGCACTTCTTCATTGACCTGAGCCGCAAGGAAAGCAAGGATTCCAACCGTTTCAAACACAGGGTGAGACCAACCCAGTCTGCCCAACCTCCTCACGTCCACACCGTGTTCCTCTCATTAATGTCACCTAACGTCTTCCTGTTTAGAGTCCACCATTCTTATCGTCTCCTTTTAGTTTTGCTGCAGAAAAATCTGCCTTGTGAATCACCGTTGGCTAAGCGCTTGGCTATTCTGCATCAGACCGGACAGAAAATAGCAGTTGTGACCTTTTAGTCACTTCCAATAGAGACAAAATGGAAAATGTGTGCAGCCAACAGCATCAGGCCCCTGACTCACTCTTACATTGTTCCTCTTGGACAAAACTAATCATCCAGCTCTTCGTCTGAGCAGAATTCATGGAAATTAAGCCAATTTAAGGCACATTTTAATTTTTAAATACCGCCTTGGCACAGATTCTCACTTCGTCGGGGCATTTTTTATTCATCTCGCTTGAGCGATTCAAGAATTTTATTGGTTACAAGCATTTAAATGATCGATTCAGAACTTCGGTAGCGGCAGTCAAACATTTATGACCTCCTTTGGCTTCACACACTGATACCGATGGTAATTATGGCGTGTTGACGCAGAGGTTATTCAGCAGCCGAGCGAGCTTTTGTAAAGGCGGGAGTCATAACTCAGCGGAGGGCACATTCCTTCTCCGATACATAAAGTGACACAAACAAACTTGCATCAGCGATGTTGCCATGGATATGAGGTCCTCTGAGTCGGTGGTAATTAGCTCAGCTTCGAGAGGCTTTGTGCAAAACAAAGGTGCTGATTTGATCAGTATCTTACGATAGCACCGGCTTGAAATGGAATATCTGACTGTATTTATCTAATCGGGCGGGTATGAGTACGCGAAACGCTGTCAGGATGACTCATGAACCACTTTCACACACAGAACATTTTTGAGCATCATGATGTCAACTATGATGTCATTTCCCACCCGTACTGTCCGCCAGGATGTTCCGACCAAGCTGGTGGCCAAAGCGGTGCCTCTTCCTATGGCGGTACGAGGACACTGGTTCCTAAGCCCACGGACGGAGTACTGTGTCGCCGTCCAAACCGCTGTCCGACAGCCTGACGGCGATTACCTGGTGTCAGAGTGGAGCCAGGTGGTGGACTTCTGCACTGGGGGTACAGCATGATGTAGACACAGTTGAGCGGTGGTTGTCAATCCTGGCCCTTGAGTACCACACCATCACCATCCCCATCTCTCCGGACACAAATCAGCTAATCGGCATCAGGGACATTTAAGCTTTTGATCAACAGAACGCATCAGTTGTAGCTGATCAGTCCAGTGGTATTCACACCTGATCTGGGATTGAGACCCACTGTACCACATACTAAGACGTCCAAAAAACATGTTTTAGCTTTAAACAGTAGCACAGACACATTACAGTAGAGCTTTCTTTTCGAACGTGAGTACAAAATTGCGACACGCAATAGTTTCCTACTGTATAACGCAATCCGACATTTTCATTGCCACCGTGTCTTAAATTTTTATTGTTCAGATTTGGACTCTTACCTCTGAAATTCTGACACATTTCCAACGATGTTTGTAGATTATGCCATGGAACACCTCCAGCAGCTCCTTGATAAGGCCAAAGGCTCCGCAGGAAGACTGCTGAAATTCTCCGTGTTTTATCGTAACCAGCACCCAGACTACTTCGAGCACGTCAGGTCAGTGCTGTATTTTTATCTCCGTCTTTACAGCCATACCTGCAGAAAAGAAGTGAAAAGTTCTTTCTTCCATTTCCATCTAGGAATCACTGCGGAGGAGTGATGCAACTCGCCCTAAAGGACAGCAGTGGGAGTCACGGTTCTCCCATTAATGGTAAACTGCATGGAGTCTTCTTCAGCTGTAACACCGAGTTTGATACCGGCCTCCCTCCAAAAGACTCCCCGTATGGACCGCTTCGATTCCAGGTGCCGGCTGGACAGCTGCTCAACCCCAACATCTGCCTGTATTTTGCAGATTTCTACTGTATGTACACAGCCTACCACTATGTAGTGCTGGTGCTGGCCCCTGTTAACTCAGAGGGAGACACCTTCTGTCGCACTCGTCTCCCTATGCTGGACTTGGCCTCTAACCCCTTCTTGACATACACTGCCCCCCAGATGCCGGGGGAGGAGCCGCTCTTCTGTCACGCCAGCGATGTCATCCTTGAGGTGCTTTTCACGGAGGCGATCCATCTGGACCGGGGAACCGTGGAGCAGATTCGTGGCCACCACCAACTTATGAGTCTGACCACAGCCAACGCCAAGAAAGACCCAAGCTGCAAAGTGTGCAACATTAGCGTGGGCCGCTGAGGGGCACAATGACAGGGAGTGTGAGTGTGTGAACCTACCGCACTGAAAGACACAAATCTGTGAAATGCATCAAAAAAAAAGAAAAAAAGAAAAGCGGAACAAATCACGAGTAGACCACGTTGGGGTGTGCATGCTGCCTTCCCCTCTTCCCTCAACCCAGGAATAGAATGAGTATCAAATACTGTAGGAGGTATTTTCAACGTATATTGCACATCCATTATTCTTCATAACTCTCGACACATGATTTATTGGACATTGAAGACAAGATTTAGGCTTTACATAACTGGAGAAACATTTTACTTCTAACACTGAGAGTTTTACACTCATTGCACCTTTTTGGTATTTGTTACTTCAAAATGTCTTGTTTTTCAAATTTCTAAGTCAAAAAGCAGAGAATGCTACTTTTAAACATTGAAGCCCTCCTGACCGCAGTTCTACTTGTAATACAGGACTGTTAACGCACATGTTTATTTTCTGACTTACGACTGCTGATTATTCTTGCCGCACTGTAGCATCAAATGTTCTGCATTCCCGTCAGCACTTAGAGGTAAGATTACGTTAAGAACATGTGTAGGTGAGAATACATCAACACACTCTGAAGCTTTTATTGCAGAAAAATGCAAAATGACAGTTGGCATGTGATCAGACTCCAGGAGGTAAAAGGAAGTGTATTACCACAAAGGCTGTAATCACTCTATTACAGCTTATAAACAGTACTGAGCTAAGATTAGTCCATCCTCCAAACGGGGCTTCTGTTCTCTGCTGCCCAGTAATCCATGACCTATTTGGGAATCCTAGAAATGGCCTAAGTGAAAAGGGATCCCCTGACTAATGCACTGCAGAAATACAGCTGCAGATGAATGGCCAGAGAGCAGGATAATGTTGTTCTAACGCAACAGCATTAGATAACAGGATCAGTAGAGAGGCTGTGCATTTGATCGCGAATAAAGATGCTGAGAAAACATTACTGAGAAATGGAATGCAAGTAAAAGCGACAGCTTCAAATAAGTCAAAAAAAATTAGAAACACATAACAAAATACACAACAGCTACAGTAGGATTCGTCATCAAGCCTTTAAATTTTGCTGAATCGTAACAAATGCCTTATATTTTATGTCCTCATCACGTGGTAGATGCCTGTAGACTCATGTGGATGATGACGAGGTTACGTCCATTCACACGATTTACTGCCTTGACAGAGATGGGAACTCACACTAACAACGATGCTGTAATTCTTTCCATTGTTGTTGTCCCAAAAAGGTTGGCTTTGCCCACCGGGCAAATATCTTAAACAGAATTCTATCTTCTTTTTGGCGTCAAGGACTTTGGGTATCACCGTTTCAAATTCAAAGAGGTCTGTCTGCGGTCCTCCATAGCGTTTATGCAGATACGTACATGCCACGTCTCTGTAGCTCCGCCAGGAGTCAAAGGTGATTCGCACACACACATCCTTCTGAAAGCTGACGTTCCTGACTCGGACGGTACCTTGCAGGGTTTGATCTGTAATGCTGCAGGTCTCCAGGATAATCATGCTCTCTGCCTGTTTGGATCGAAAGCTCTGGAAATCTGCAGCAGGCTGCGGGAAGCCCAATTTAAGCTGAGTTCCTGGGCAGCATGTACTGACCGTGCAGCTGTAGCAATCTTCTGTCATACTTCCCAAGCCCTGGAGCGACGGTATCAAATCCAGATCGGACTGTTCTTCCTCATCAGAGAAGACTCGCACGTCCGTTAGAGACAGTCCCTTAGAGTCTGCAAAGACCACACGTTTGTTCTTGATTGGAATCGTAAAATCGTCATAGTCATCATCATCCATGCCATCCAGGAAGCACGACAGAGGCGGGGGTGGAAATGACGGGCCGAAGATGTTGTATGAAGGCTGTTCTGATACTGTGGGTCGGATGCAAGGTCGCTGAGGCTTCAGGATGGGCACCCAAACGTGAGGGCATAGTTGTTTACGTTGGTTCAAGCACAGCCTGACAGCAATCTCCAACAGGCCAGAAGACTGGGCCATTGAGCCCAGGCCAAGGATCCTTGGGAGAGAACCAAAATCAGTGACGTCTTTGAATCAGATCGCTTCTCCAGAGGGTTTCAAAAACATGTAAACAGTGGGGACTGTGACTGAGCCGGACTTGGATAGAAGGCATTGATGGTGATGGATCACCAGATTGAGATTATATGCCATAGTGATATCGTAATAGGTATAATTCAGAGGCGTCCTGATAGCACGGATGTATGCGGCCGCGTGGATGGCTACAGTGACCAAAAATTGATCTGAGCAACATGCATGTAGTGTCGTTCGCACACGCACAAAAGTGCACGGATCTGTTTTCCAGTCCCCTCAGCTGCAGCCATTACTGTTTAATTATGTAACAGCGACAGAAAAGAATATATTGTATGCGTCTTACGTTGTGTCAGCCATCTGATGATATTCTGATGTAGCGTGAAGAGACCAACATCGATGTTCGACTGGACTCTGTCCTGTAAAATAAAGATTATGGAGAGTACGTTAGCAGTGATACAGATGAGTTTTTGTGGCTCAAGAATTGCAGGTCTGTCACAGCAGTTACGGCACCTCGGAAGACCTCTGTGCAACAATAACCATACAAAAAGAAAGAATCATTCTTACTTACCGCCTCGCAGTAACAGCTAGTTGATGTCAGCAGTCTGTCATACCTTTCCCCACCGGAGAACCGAGCGCACCATCCTATTTATACTCAGTCAGTATCAAGTCACAGTATACGCCACCCTGTCCACTCTAACGACCAATCAGCTGAATCCAACATTTGTTTTGGTCTTTCCGCAAATATATGCATATAAAACACAAATACCTTAACAAAGGATGCGTTCATTCTTATGCAGTATAATTCCTGTCTAGATCTATACACGTATACACACACACGTATACACACATATCAGAGCTGATGGGCCTCATGCCAGTCTATGTAATTCCACTCCGCTGCTGCATTATGGGAAACTATTCCACTCATCCTGAGTTCTATTCCCAGCGCTGTTATTGAGTGCTGGGATCACATCGGATCACGCCCCATTCATCACAGTTTGATGCTTCAAACTACTCAGCATTAAATAAAATATCTGATGAAGGTATTCATCAAATTACTGCTTGATCTCATGTTAGGGAATACGAATATAAGGTGGTGTAATATGATTCAAAACATCAGCACATGATCACAGCATAAGTGATTATGCAGTCAGGAATGTCCATAGTTTTGTTTGGGTGTAAGTGAATTAGACTTAAGCAGAGATTTTTTAACGCAAAATTTGCACATGGTATTATTTAGTAATGCATGCTGACTTACATGAATCATGTAGCATGTAGCATGCAGAGTTCACATCATTTTTGTGACATCTAAATTAGTATGAAGCAGTGACCTTGGTCTGCTGTTGCAAAACAAGCCAACATTGCATGACCGCATTAGATTGCATGACTATGTTGCTTTGCATGAGACTTACAAAGAGTAACAGACACAACGCTCCACTGGTCATTCTGTACAAAATATGGCTTTATTATTTTATTCTTCAAATCCTTTTTTTATCATGGCCTGTGGGTCATGTTTTTTTCATGTCTCTTAGCATATTTGAAACACATTCAGGAAACATAAATATGCATTGATGACAAAAGCAACGAAATCTGAAGGTTAATTTACACGAATGGGAGCAGTAACAAGCCGAATCAGATGAAATGATCAAAATCTCATGTGAATTATCATATTGTGTGATTCTGCTAACATATGCCCTGAGCTGCAGCATTTTCACACAAAGATGCCAAATGAACTGATGAAATTACAGCTCCCAGTCATGTTAGACGTGTGGCTATTAAGCAAGAAATTCCATGGCTGTGAGTCATCTGGATATAGTAACAAGACTAAATGAATTAGAAGATTACTGGATCCACTTACAAACACCCACACACAAGATGCTGAATGTTTTACCTTAAAATCACAAAAACAAAGTCAAAGTCGTGGTAAAAAAGCTCCAAGGCAAAGTTGTGACGCAAACGCTGCTTAAGTGAACAGAGTTGAGTCACCACAGGTGACAAAATGCAAATTCATTAGACTCATTTAGAGATGGTGTCCATTGAGTTCCACTGACTACAATGTCTCTGCATTTGTATCACACAGTGGAGAGAGAGAGGGGGATGCAGTCACACAGGTTAAACTGTTTCTTCCTCCGTAGCCCATCATAATGAAAATTGGACATATTTCATTCTGCGATGTCCAGAAACATCCAGAAAGATCTGAAACATAAAAATCAAACCTGTCAGGTGATTTCTGAGGCATACCAGGTTAGAGAAAAATCCATTCTGACTCACTGTAAACTCTGCAACTCTCAGAACACACCTTTTTTTTCATAATCTGTTGCCAAGATACAACAAAGTAGGCAAAAAAATGAGAGCTAAAAATAAATGAAGAAAGAAAGAAAGAAAGAAAGAAAGAAAGAAAGAAAGAAAGAACAGTACTTTATTGATCGCCACAGGGAATTTTTTTTCTCTGCACTTAACCCAAGCTAACTATGAGGAGCAGTGGGCATGCAAAAGGAAAACACACATACATTAGCGCTACACTACACTAGGGACCATCTCCAGATCTTCTGCCTACTGCCCTGGTCAAGGGCAGTGGCAGGATTAGCCCAATACACGTTTTTGTGGGTGGGGAAAATAGGTAGCACCGGAAGGAAACCCACGCAGACAGGGAGAGAACACAAAAATCCACAAAGAAACGTCGCCACCGTGCTGCCCACAATCACTGCAAAACGTAGCTGCTTATGTAAGAGTTGCAGTCATGAAATTGCAGATTTCTGACAACAGGGTGTGAGGGCAGCATTTGTTCAAACAGAAAGATTGTGCTGCTACTAACCTCAACAATCAAATTAACTGCACAGCTCCACTGGAAACGAGTGGTGCTATTGTTCGATATCGCATGAGATGCTGAGAACCCTCTTCAAGATCCACAACGTACTCTCTGAAAAAAAAGACAGGGGATATATTACCAGTTGTTTCAGTAACAATAAACTGGGAGTGAATGCAAAAGGCTGACACTGCCATCTCATGGATCTTAATAACAATGGCAGCTCGTCTAGACAGACAGTAAAGTTGAGGTACCTTTGGTCATCTACTTCAGGCTCCACCAAGATGTTTTCCTGTCTCTCCTTGACCCTCAAAAACACAAAGGAGTCCAAGCAGGGCGCAGGAACTGAGAACACATCAGGTCTGGGTGTCAGTGAAAATGTCGGACTAAAAGCCTCCATCTGCCCGTGTGTTGTACATGTACAGGCCATGGGACGGCCAAGCTTCATGAATATTTACACAGAACATTCTTTACTAAATTGGGCTTGCATTTTAAAAGATCTGAATTTAAGATGGAGCCGCAATGCTGGACAAATTAATTAATTCAGAAAACCCAGTAAGGCAGCAGAAGTGGAAGCAGAGAAAGCACAGACACTGATGTGAAGATGGGAGGAAATCAGATGTAGATCAGGTCTGCATATTGAAACATCGCCTATCTTATAATCATTTCATAAGAACTAAACAACCTGCTTTACAAAAAGTAGAGAAGTAAAAGCAAAGATTTATACTCCACTAAAGAACAAAGTTTCCTAAAATATTCTTAGAACTGTCGTGAAATACTGTATTTTTACAAATTTTCCCTGTCTTTGAGACACCTTAAGAGTTGGAGAAACATTCATATTATAAAACAGGCATTACCTGCTTTGAGCAAATCCACTGTCTGTAGATTGGGGGGCATGCGCTTCAGTGCTACGTTCTTCAGATAGGTCTCCGTGTTCATCTGGTATCTATAAAACAATATTTAAAAAGGATTTAATCAGCGTGTCAGCAAAACAGATCAAGTGTAAAGAAACATAATCTGTGATTTCTGAAGCTTTTCTGATTAAACTCACTCTTTGGCAAAAGCAAACTCCTCCGGTGACAGCAGTGACGGTTCTCCTGCACCTCGTGACTTTTCCTTCTCCAGGACATGTGGGAAGAATCTTTCAATCTGAACATGGTGAAAACAGACAATTTTTTAAAAAGTTTTCATGGGATGAAAGTCCCACTGCACTGTCGTACTGTTGACATTGGCTGACCTTCTGCAAACGAGAGCGCAGGTAGCTGCTGAGCACGTAGCGTATCCTGTCTATTTCCATGCGATGGACGCTGGCTTTTGCGTCGCCTTTCTTCACCCGCTGCAAGTTGCCTTCCTGTTGGAAGGCAAGACATGACAATGTCGTAAATTAACACTTAAACACAAATAATTAGAATGTTAGAAACTGTACACTGCGATTGTGATGACTACAATTACAAAATGGTCAGCATTTCTATCGTGCTTTCATCCTAAGCACTTTACAATGTTTGTTTCACATTCACCCATTCATACACACATTCACACACCGACAGGCAAGATGACCATGTAAGGCCCACTAGGTTGTCAGGAGCAATTTGGGGTTAGGGTCTTTCTAAGGAACCTTCAACATGGAGTATTACCTCAAATATGTCATGTAATCACATTGGACAACCACGCCGCCCCTGATAATATACTGTATATCATAATATATATATATTAGTAAAATTCTGGCCAATGGCTGCTTTCATTAATGTAATAACTGTTCAGGGTTTTTAGGATTTTGTTGCTGGAGTTTAATGAATGTTTTCACACAATGTTTGCCCATCATTTTATTTACAGCCAACACTTACTGCTTAGTAAGGTTTAGAACCTCAGTCTAAACAGGCGCGTCATGAGTGTAACAAACGAAGAAGAAAACACTGCTGACAGACGATTATTTTGTACATTCACCATATGTGTGAGCTGCTCCATCACGCACTCCACCACCTCCGATCTGTTCTCCAGCAGATCTGGGGAAAACTTCTCATTCAGCCAAGCCTGAAAGATTACAGAGTATCACAACAATCAGTAAGGGACCTGTATGAAGTCTGTGTAAAAATGAAGAATTTCACATGAAACTGCTCACCTCTTCCAGTTTGGCGATGAGCTCCGCTGGAGTCATAACATCCTCCTGTTCGTCAGATTGGTTAACATCATCGATATCATCAAGCAATGCGTCCGACATGGTTGCTCTTTGTTAAGTGACAAAATACAAAGTTCCGCCGAAAGTAAAAATATATCCGGAACGTTTTGATTAAATATTTAAACGCAATACTTCATAAAAAAAGGTCTGAAGCTCTTCATAGCAGCGTGTGTTTCCTGTTGACAGCGACAAACATTGTTTTGGGTGATATTCCCGCCAAGAATAAAGTTCTCGCGAGATTCCACAGAGTGGCAAAGCGATATCGGAAGAGGTTTTTTTGTGCTTCTAAACTTTATTTACAGCGAGATATAATTCAAAAACACACGAAGGGAAGACGTCTCAAACGTTCTGGAACATGAGGTCATATTATTTATTATTATTTATTTTAGTTTATAATTTTCGGCATGGTATTAAAAGAAAATCGTTTATGCTGTTTTAGTTTCGAGTCAGAACGCTTTGAATAGTGGTTGTGAAATCTGAGGGGGGGGG
>OMNV01007671.1:12595-51463 GCA_900303265.1 Brotula barbata
CTAAAATATATTCACCTAACCTCATTTTTATTTTTGTACTACACTTTTACACTTTCCCCTCAGCTGTCATAATAAGTATAATCAAATATTTAAAAAAAAAATTGATGAAGAAACATTATCAACTATTTGGCAATGTGATGCTACAACCCTTTTGGTGGCAGTAATGACGGTTAAGATGGTCAGCACTAAATGGACAAGATAAATAAGTAATAGCTAACACTGATAACAATAAACCCGTAAGCATCCCCTCATGAGTCTGAATAACGTAGTGTCTTAGTCTGCAGAATCTAACAAAAATTACCAATATAAAACAAGCAGGTTTTAATCAATAGATTATTTGTTGACCAAAACAATTGATAGTGGCAGAGTTACTGATAATAACAAAAAGGATCATAGGAATCGCCTCCTAGATGGCCGTTGCATCGTTCAGTGGTAGTGATGTCATCAGCAAAACAGCCATGTGGCTTTAATAAAGCAGATTTTAAAGGACACAAACTTTTAATCACCTTTGTCTTTATTGGCTTCATAGCATTCATTTGCTTCTTCTTATCCTTGAATACTTTCAATATTAAAATAAAAGTCTACAGACATATTTCTACAGTATTGTCACGTTCAACAGACTACATTAATACAGTGCAATGAAAAACGCTGTGTGACTACTTTCAGACGAAAATAGCCATAATAAAAGTTATATTTTTGAATCAGACGTGCAATTGTGACTTTACACAATTTCAAAGTATTTGTGCCAAGTATCATTAAATCAGTAAATATTTTCCAATATACTCACTCTAAATAAGACAGCAAAATAACAAACACTTAAATTTTTTTCACTTTCTCTATTTAATTAACAATAATTTACAATGTAGAAGGCTGTGGCATGATGTCATTACATGGTGCACACTGTAAACTGGTTTTTACCAAAATAGTGGGCGAACAATGCTCCAAAACTTAAACCATGATTAAAAAAATCAATTTTATTGATACACTGCAGTTGTTCAAGTCCAACAGGGGAAAAAAAAAAAAAAAAAAATCACAGTTTGTGAGGGTAAACAGGATTCATGGCAGGTAGGGTGTATCCAGTTTGAGGGCTCCACACAGGAATGGGGTAGGGGTATGAGTAAATGGCAGAGCCGATGAGGGCGGAGTGGGCCGGACCCACTGGGATGTGACTGTACATCGGTTGAGAATGAGGTATTCTCATTCTGTTGGGCAGAAATGCAGGGTGTAGTGGGGCTTGGTGTCGAGAGTCTCTGCCCGGTTTGTCACAGTCTGCCAGGACGTAAGATACCGGCAGGGGGCCACCGGAATGGGACAGTATCTGCTGAGTGGGAAGAGATTTTGGTACCATCGACTTGGTTTTCTCCCTCTTTTCTGTGTAATAAAGCCACGGTTCCATGTTGATGGTCTTCTTTACACAAGTCACTGAGTCGTCCTGCTGCACCAGCCTGCTCTGGGGGACTTTATAACTCGGGCGAATCGGAGCAGGTCGAAGAAGTTGAACGGATTTTGGAATTACTTTACTGAAACTAGAGGTAGACGAGGGCATCCAGTCAGACTTCACAGTGAAGGAGGACGGTTTTGGTAGCTGACACGGATACGGGACATATTTGCCTCTGTGGAGATGTTTCCAGACAGAGTCTTTGATGTGACCTTTGATTGAGTCTGTGTTGATGGACTGGGCTCTGATGTGGGAGACGTCCTTATTCGGTCTTGCAGTGTCTTTAGATGTCTCACTCGTGCTCTCGTCATTATTTTTGACGCTGCTGGGACACTTCTCAGCGGATTCACTTTTCGATGCAGACTTATCTTCGCTGCCCTCCGGACCGTCATCTGATGAAACAGAGAGGGGAGACGCACTGCGGGAAGATGAGGAGGATAACGGCAGAGGGGAGCCTTCGGAGGAGTTGCAGTTGTGACTGGAAGCGGCCAAAGCTGGAGACTGGGAGCATCGGATGACAGACGGTCTGTCTTTGTCCTCACCCTGAGGGCTCAGTGGTAAGCTGAGGCTGGCCTGGGCCATTCGCTTCTTCTTCTCCAGGGGAGAGATGACCTCTCCAGCAATAGATTGGATGTGACCCGTCCAGGGACTTGATGCAGGGACCTGAAGAAGGGGTACACGCGCATAGACAGAGGAGGAAAGATCACCGGTGCCGCTGTTGGGCTGGGGGCAGTCGAGATGGTGCCTGTCGGCGGTGGCGGCCCACAGAGCGGTGTGGGCGTGTATTCCTGCTTCGCTCTGGCAGTCGACGCCTGGACTCCCCTGGGCGAGAAAGTACAAAATAACAGTGGGATCGTTTTCTCACGGAATAAATGCAAAGACAAGAGCAATATACAGACACAGGTGCAGCGTGTTACCCCAGAGTCCATGTCTCTATCCGTCCTTTTCCTCTTCCCGTCAGTCTTTTGGACTTTGCAATCCAAATTTCTCTTGTATGACTTCCGTGGTTTGTTTAGAGGCAGAGGTTTGTCGTCTTCTCCCTTTAAGTGTCTCTCAAAGGGTAACACCAGCCTATCACACAGGAAATTCATTTAGTAATGGTTCACATTGTGCTTATTTGAGTACCAGCTTTACTGTAAGGGGGGGGGTCTTCACCTCTCATAGTGTCGCCGCGTGCAAGTCGCCGCACTCGTGCTCCCAGGACTTCCCCCGAGTTCATCGTACACGTTCTTCCAGAGGCGTCGCGCTGTCACCTGTTGATCAGTTCGTAGACGCTTATTTTGAGACGTGTGCGATATCGGTAACACTCGTCAACATGATTTTTTTTGATGCTTTTCTTACTGTTTGTCACGTCATTTTTTATTGATTTGTGTTCTGTCAGCAATCGTGTATTTGCAGTGGGCTTTATTTTTGCCATCGCTGTGCTATGACAAATTTCCATCATGTAAACAATAAAGTTTTTTTGTAATCCACTCCATTGAAAAGAAATATAATAATAATAATAATAAAAATAATAAAAATGAAAATAAAATAAAATAAAATAAAATAAAATAAAATAAAATAAAATAAAATAAAAATAAAAATCACACAAGGTGCAAATTTACAAGCTATTTCCTTCTGGAGCATCTATACATGGGCAAACTTCATCAGAGCATTCACATCAACCTTTGGTCCCCATTTCTGTTGTTGCAGGTGGGAGGTTATGGTTTCACCTGTGTTGGTGGACAGTTTGGCCACAATGCAGGGAAGAACCATTCAATTTTGGTTTATAATTATGGGTTACAGATATAGCGTGCAGGTAGATTTCACGGTGAAATTCTCCTCAGGGCCCCACAGCCGCTTAGACCACTTTCACTAAAAGTTGCACGCTTTGAACTCTGCTCGAAACCACACGTGTTATGTCCCCTCGCCTCTGAGGTATTTTCCACTTGCATCATTCAAAGCATCACCATCACTTCTGTAAACTTCAGCATTAAGAAATGATACTCACTGAATCATATCCTCCGAGCTTCTCAACAGCTTTGTAGATTCTCCAAAGGTTAACTGAGGGTGGAAAAGGTACATCAGAACAAGGCTACTATCATTCACACAATGGCAATACGAGAGCAGTGGCCTCTACTCACTCTGTTTGAAGCCCAGATGTGGAATCCGCTCGATGGATGTACCTCTGTCCTTCATAAAAGAGTACAGGCTCGACACAAACGACTTCTCCTCCATCTGCACGGGACACGGCCTCTCCTCTTCCTCACATTCAGTGGTAGAGTGACAGTCGTGGATCTCAATAACAGTTGAGGCCTACGTAGGAAGGAGAACATAAACGCGTTGACTCGAGACTCAGCTGCGATCCTCTGCTATCCTCTACACGCCTCAATGGAGTAAGAAAACTGTAAAGACAGTTGAGTACAGTTTTCAGAGGTGGGAAAGAGTGAAACTGTCATCTCTTGGGAGACAAATGTTGAAATGAAACATCAAAATCAGAGGGTAGGGTTTCACCGCTACTTTCATTTCACAACCACTATACATCCTGTCTGGTGTGTCTGAAGAGAAAACAGCAGACTTGCGGGGTTTTTGGTCTGGAGTTGTTATATCAGAAATGTTTTTTAAACTTTTTAAAAAACAAACATAAGAGAAGAAAACAGAAAGATGAGATTTATTAATGCCGTTGATGCCCAGGATGTGGCTTACAGTGTGTGTTACCGGTGAGTGACGAGATCAAATCTTTGCACATTTTTCCGAAACGCACACACGGTGAAAACTGTAAACGTATGGAGTTCTACATTTTGGGGCACCTGGATGAAGCAGTGTATGAAAACTGCAGTCAAAGAAATTGACAATGTCACTATTTGTGGTTTGCCGAAAAGCAGAAATGAAAGAGTAGATGCATGCAGAATTAAAAGACTAAGTTTGAAAGCATTCAAGAGGAGAAGTACGAACATGAGGCTGTTGATACAGAAAAGGTCGCTTCTGTATTTTCGTGTCTGTGTTAAAATAAACTCCCCCTGTTTCTTGTAATTTCTTACAGAATGACCCTTTATAATCCTGCAGTTTTGAATGATATGCTGGGTTATATTTAAAAACGCTGAAGGTTTTAGAAAGGGAGGCTAACTGAAGCAATCGTCAAAAGTTTCCACCTGAAATGTCGATTTTATCTCCACTGAACAGGAGCCTCCAGCTGTTTAAAATAGGAATCAAATATATAATCTAAAACTGTGACGTGGAATTTTATGCACAAACTACGAAGCGCAGAATCTGCACTTGCCAGGTTTTATCATTGTGACAACAACAAACCAACAAATTCTATAAGAAGCGAGAGGATTTAAAGAAGCTTCTCCTCATGCAAACCATACATTTAGATGAGAGGCAAATTACATCCACATTAGTAGTAGTAATAATTAGTAGTATCCGACGATTAACTCGTGAATTATTTGGTACCATTTTTAAGAATTTCCCACAGTCTGATCGAGATCTATCTTCTCTTTTCTTTACCTTGCAAATGAGGAAGTTGCGTGAAGATTTGAACTATTTTCCATAAACAATGCAAACAATACATTTACATGATATGCAAACTATATGCACATTAGTCAATAAACGTCATTAAAATCACAAGTGGATAAAATGCTGCAAAAAAACCCCATTCACTCTTGTTTTTACATATTGTGAGCAAATAATACCAAAACACGACAAGTTAGTCTCTATTTGTCACTTCAGAGGATTTAGTCATGAATTATTTGGTACCACTTTTAAGAATTTCCCACAGATTGATCGAGATTTATCTTCTCTTTTCTTTATCTTGCAAATGAGGAAGTTGCTGAAGATTTGATCTATTTTCCATAAATGTTTCCACTGCTAATATTACCCCCGTTGCACTCATATCGCCCTTTCCTGTGAAACGAAAGTAGATGGGGTATTTCACCCTCAATATTTCAGAGCAGAATCTCACATTCGTGGCAGATGGAACTATTTTGATGTCAAATACAACCACAGCAGACTGTCAGTTTTACTTTGAATCACACCACCTAGAAGCTGCTTTACTTCTGTGGCTGACAATCTACAACAGAGAAGCTCAAGATGGTTTCATATCGAAACAGGTTCCTCTATGTGGTTCCTGGTTCCCAGAAGCAGGCCCCCACACTGAGTAATAGCGAAGGTGCACATCACCCCGACTGAGTCACAATTCAGCTGCAGCATGCTGCTGCTGTTCCCGGCCGACAGCTTCCACTTTACACGCAAGGAAACAGCTTGATTTGGCTGACATAATTCTCCTTTTACACCAATAACCCACACCGCGTTTCTCCATTTCACAAATGCAAACGTACGAGAGTTCATGTATCATCATTCTGTAACATCTGCATCATATTTTCCAAGGCACAGTTTTGGATACGGTGAGTAATGTCATTAAAATTGCAAATTAGGTTTTTGAAAGTGGGGACAAATGTGCTGACTGATAAGTTATGCACTTTACACAATCGTGTGTTTCCTCGAGATCATGTCTTTCAGCAGCGGCCTTCGTTTTGGCAACTCACAAGTCCCAGAGGTAGCTAAGATGGAAACGATCGCTATGGCGACGCATCTGTTCTGGCCACGTCAAAGTTTCACCACGCAAACATAAAAATCTTTGTTCGCATGCACTGGAAGCGGTGACATCATATCGGTTGTGGAGTTCTTTTGGGGAAAGCCAAGAAACTGCGTTCAGCATAAAGGGCAAAAGAAGTGTGGGTGGCCGTACTGTAACGTTGCACCAGGCTCGGAATTTCTCAATCGAGCCGCATGTATTTTCAGATCTGATTCACAAACCTTCAGCCTCTTGACTCAGTGGTTACCTACAGGAAATGTACGCAGTCTAGGCCACGCACAGCCTTTCGCTCCCTCAGCCTGTCCGAATATCGCTGTGAAAAAATTTGCTTGGTTTCCACAACATGAAATTTTTTTGGAAAACAGTGTGGGTGATGTTGATGTCAGTGCGTCAATATGGGACTCTCACAATGATCGAGCGTTAGCATGCCAGTTTGATGCTATCTGCAGACCAGGCGTTACCACAGAAACCACCGGGCTTTCAACTGACATCAGGCCTGGAAATCTGATGAGCTAAATTGTGTTTCTCATATTGTACGTTTCACTTCAGTTACCAGAACACGGTCGGTAAGAACCTCCTGTAGTTTCTCTACGCCTTCCCTCACACTTCAATTTTTCTTATCTCTCATTTCGACACGATTCAAGACTCTTCAATTCACCAGCATCTCAAATTCACCAATAGGGGAAATGAAAACACAACTCCTAATACACTCTGCCGGTCGTGTCCATATTAGCCACTGATTAACTGTTTGTGGTAGAAATGTTACAGAACGCACAAAGTGACAAGTTTACCTGGTTGGTCTGTGCATCCTTTTTGTCGCCTGCTGCTGATTGTTTGGACATCTCACTTTTGTCCTCCTGAGGTTCTTCTGACAACAGGAGACAGACGAGACAGGAAATTACTGAAGAGTAAAGTGCTTCAGTCTAGCAGAGTCTGAAGAGGGACTCATTTTTGGCTTACTTCTTTGACATTTTACATATTTTTTACATTTTCATATGCTCAAATTTGACCGAATCAAACAGTTTTTCCAACAGCAAAATGTGCTTTATGCCAACTGCATACATTTTTGCATCACCTGGAACAAAACCTCCCCCACCAAAATGACTCAAGAGCACAACTGAACATCAGAAAGACGAACGCAGCAGCTGTCTCACTACAACCACGGTCTGCGTGTGATAAAAAATAAATAAAATAGAATTAATCGTGATAAATTCGGTGAATTTGACAGCCATAATTTATATGTAATGTAAGTGTTGAAATGGACTCTTTTTGCTGTTGGTGTGTATTTGTTGATCAGTGGGTTAATGGGTGCCCCATATGTGGACCGGTTCATGATGCAACTTAACTTCTCTAGAAACACTGCTGTAAAAATACAGAGAAAAGAAACTTCGATAGAACCCTGACTCAGTAAGAGGAACCTCAACCATGCCATTAGTCTAACACCTTCAAACAACAACACCATCCAAAAAAACTACATTATAACATTCCATCCGAGCGGTCTGAAGAGCACTAAAGTTGCTCTCTATCATTATTGGCCGTGCACTTTTTTGGAAAGTGAATATCAGTAAGACACGTTGTCTTTTTTGTCTAATTCTGATATAAAACCGCAGGCTTAAAAACCACATCCTGCTTATGAACATAAGTGTTCCTGCATGGTGTAATGGATGATATTGCGAAACAAAAGCTGCTCTGTGAGACAATATTGTTGCGATATGGTACAAAAAAGTCAAAGTAATTACCGATGAAATGCATTCATCGGAGCGTCGAGCTCAAAGTGTGAATACCTCATAACCCTTTAGCCGCAGTGAGATGGCTGGTGTGCCCTAACCGATATGCTTCTCTTCTCACATCACTTATTTCCTGTGCTGTGGCTTGAACCTTTAATTCTGCTTTCAATAGTCTGTCACTTCTCCATTTCATACGGTGAAGAAACAGTTTTCATCTATTGTATTACTTTAGTCTTCCTCGCACTGTGCTGACTGAGAGTCACATTTACAAAACAAAAAGCAGCGTGTCAGATTCAAGTTGATTTTTTTTCATCTTATCCGATTTAAAATAGTCTTATTTAGGATTTCCCCTCATCTTATTCAGTACAGTATATAATTACATTTAATGCTGCATCTGTTAAACGTCTCACTGATCTGTAATTATAAAATACATCAAATCACTACATACCGTATGTACATCAGATAACAATAAAAGCAATGATAGTAATAATAGAGAGAATAATTCTCACCCATGTCAAGAGGAGCTCTTCTAATCTTTGACTTCACTCTTCAGAATTTCCTATGGTCGCCTGATCAAGTTTACACCAGACAAAATAGGAAGCAGCCCGCACACAAAAGTTTTATTGGTTGGCAGCAAAGCAGTCTGGGAAACGGAGTTTCAGTATCACTCTTCTTTGTTTATCTCCTCTTATTTCCAGTTATAAGTCACACAGGCAGAATTTTACGGGTTGATTGGCAAATTCAGTGGAATAAAAACTCAGTACCAGCAGACTCTGTACAAGGAAAGTTATATTTGTTTCAAAATCAATAATCACTCTCAGAGGCAAAAAAGTTACCACAACATACTTCATGAGAACAATTCACACAACAAATGAGTCATGATGAGTTTCCGTACTGTATTGCGCTTACCATCACACCATCATGACGATTCAGTCGAAGACAAGCCTGCACTGAACGTAATCGACACGAAAACAGAAGAAGAAAAGGTCATTACAAATAAACACAAGATCTTCACAAACAAAGTCTTCGTGCAGGTCTCGCCAAATAAACTTCTCATTCTTGGCGCGCTTTCATGTGCGAAGAACAATTTTATTATCATGGACAACATTCAATTACATACAGTTTTTTGGTGATTGTAAATTATTTGTGTTTGAAAAATTAGTGTTTTAATGAAAAAATGGGAAAAAAAAATGTTAATCATATGCTGAATATGGAAGCATTTGATAAATTGTGAGCAATCTAGTAAAAAGTAAATGATGTATAAACGGTGACGGTGAGGATTTGAACTCACGACCTGCACCGCTGCCAGGATCTCTTGGAGACAGAATCTGCAGGACAAACTGGCAGGTTTGCTTTTTGAAAGACAATGATACGTTTTGTTTATTTCTATTGAATGGAAATGGGCAGATTATCAGATTTGGTTCACCCAGACTCAAAACCAACTGTGTTAACTTCTAATTGACGTCTAGCTAATCTCGTTCGGAAGTGTGAATTTTCTCTGCTTCCTCCATCGGTTTCTCTTAATCTCTCGGGGTTGTATGGGCGTTTTTCATTATCAAACAGCGGTGAAGTGACAAAACGCAAACACAATATGAGACACAGAGCCGACAATGAGAGTAAATCAGAGCAAAACACGCACACAATATGAAAAAAGAAACTCTGCCAAAAAGCAGCGACAAAAAGATCAACTCAGACAAAAAGTTAACTAAAAAAAAAGATAACTAAAGAAAATACAAAGAATACAAAAAACACAATTAAGACGTTTGACCAACTTTCACTGATAATCTTGTCAGTAATTCGATCAAATGTGAAAGAACACTTTAGAGAGATAATGAAAGATACAATCATCAAAAAACTTTGTACGGTAAAATCATTTGGCACCTCCCACTTTGAGAACCACTCCAATATCATGAAGACATCTTACCATTTTTCAGTGCAAAAACGCTTTAAGACAAATTTCTTTGTGAAACTTCTAAAAAAAATCCATAGTGAGGTGGAACAGACAGTAAATATTTTAGATTTAAATTTCTATTTCTATTTTTAACTGATCAAAATTTCAATGAATTTGGAAAATAATTACATGCACAAAGATTATTGTTGTTGTTCACATATATGTGAAAGAATATATACATTATTACATTTCTTACTTTTTTTCCTCCATGTTAAGTTCTTTTTGGGGTTCTTCCTGGTCTTCCTGTAGAACTTCGTACCGGGTCGTGAACCGTTGTTGTTATATGGGCTCATTGAGACACTGTATGTGATCGTGAGCTGTGCAAACAAACTTGGCAATCGTTTTTATGTTATTAGAAAAAAGATGACTCACTTCTGCTTTAAAAGCTATAATGTTGCTTAATGCGTCAACGGTTTTATATCAGCACACATTTGCCTGCAGAGAAAACAGCTAAAAACAAATCACCTCCCGATGATCAGCCATGAGTCAAAGGGAGATGTCCAAAGTTACCAAATCCCTTATCAGAACACATTTCCCCATTGACATGATCAATGACCAACCATGGCAAAAAAAAAAAAAAACCCAAGAAGATGAAATGACAGTTGAATCTTTAACCATTTTCTGCTCAATCCTCTGATAATCTCCTTCAAAAATCACAGATGTGACAGTAAAAACACTGAGGCGTGATCAGCCGTGCTCATCTCTATCCACATTTCCTTCGTTTGTTTTTGATCTTTGAGAGAGGGGGATGCCCTATTTCTCCATCTGCTGACATTTCAACACCATTAAGTCAGTTAAATGTCAGAATACCCAAATATGCAAGCGCTGTCCTAATAACAGAGCAAAGTTTTCTCAAGAAGTAATGCAAATTTTGGTTCTCGGGAAAATAACGAGGCAAAAAACAAGAACATACAATAATCACACAGCTCCCATATCAACTTGAAATTGATCAATTGACTTTAATACAACACGCAAAGAAACCGTAGTTGATGTGAAATCATTCCACTGAATAATCAAAATAGGAACACGTGCAGGGCAGTAAGTTGAGAAAATCCCCAGTTATTCATTTCAGACTTTCACTAACATAGACACGCAAGGTTTCAACGGGGTAGAACGACATACATGAGAAAGCATGAAGAAAAAGAAATATATATTCACTCAATCTGATCAGAAAAATGTGCCTGTCTGAGTCACTATCCTGGGAACAATCTCCACACCAACACGAGAGACGCATACGCAGAGCTGGCTCATATATGTTTTACACATTTATCATTTTGGACTTTAGAAATGTGAATTCACTGAAACGCAGACTGGTGGGAGCCACTTTCTGCTCGTTTGATATTTTCACGAGGGGTCAGTAAAGATCAGGCGGCCGTTATCTCCAGGATAAATGTCTGTGTGAACATTTTTTTACTATGTTTGGTCAAATTTGAAGCTTTTTTTTTCTATTAGATTTTGGTTCCGTCCGTAACTGTTCTGCAGGTGACTTCATTGATTGCTTTCACCTGGTTTTCCAGTTTGTTCACTGGAACTTTGGATACCAGGTGGGAGCAATTAATGAACTAAATAGCAGGACAGGTAATGCTCAGCCACGGGCTTCACGCAGGACTGATGGGTCCTCTGGAATAAAACATAACAACATCATCCCTTCTCTGTGGCCCCCGCCTGGTTGGCTGTTTTTAGCCTTGTGTGGCACATAGGTGAACATTGCACACATTGCAAAAAAGCAGGTGATAAAAGTTGTCAGACTTTATTTACTAGTTACTTTGTTGTATAATAGCCAGGTTGGCAATGACTCCGTCCTTAAATTTTGAATAGAAGTATAATTTGTGGCCTCTAATATTCTGCTTGACACGTGCATGTAAATTGGGACATTTGGAATGATGGGTAAAAAGTCCTGAAAGTGGCAAAAAATACAATCTTAATGGAACTGTGCAAAATAAATACTATAAATAATATTTAAACTTGTAACAATCACATTTTATGAGGGCACAATATGACCGCAAAATTCAACCTGGGGGAAATTCGCACAAGATTACAGAGAAAGATTCCGATCTTGTCTGATGATGCATAAAAACACTTGATGTGATCTATAGGTTTGAATCTTCAACTCCTATTGCTCAAGAAACTGACGTGTGAACTGTAAAGGGTGTCATGGGGAAACATGATTACAGCATTTGTGGTTTTCAAGTCATACAGAAAAACGCATTGGTTTATAAGTGACAAAAGTTTGTCATCATCATCTTGCGTCTACAAGTTCTTTCACCGTTCATCGTCTTTTACACGTTGTAGCAATTCCAACTTTTTATGATAATTTTAAATATGTTTTGTGTGCACAGTTTCTCATTCTAATGTAAGATGGTATCATGATGTGGGGGAATCAGGTTTTTTGAGTGAAAATGAAACCTCTGCATTAGAGGTGAATTCCCCTATTGACACCATTATGGCTTCATTCCAGGAAACGGATTTATTGAACGCATACTTAAAACTGAGTTCCTGTTAGACCTCTGAAAATCCCTGAGGGTTTCAATCTTATTTTGTAATGTGTGCAATCTATGCTACAGAGAATATATAAGAAATCTTTATTTTATTATGAAGAATGTGCATTACAATACAGTCTGCAAAACAAAACGACAAAAATAGATGGAATGGACACATGCTTTGTCTTTTCATAACCATTTTCATTCTGACCACAAAACCTAAAATGCTGATGTTTTTCCCAGTTAAAAACAGTGAAGTTGCATACACTGTTGCCTGTTGCGAAATGGTCTAAATGTTCAGTTCAACTGCCATCAATCTTTATAGAGAACCACATTCACTTCTCCTATGTATGGCACCATAATATGATAGATTACAGTTCCTCTCCGGATGCACTCACGGCACCCTCAGACCAGTGAGATCCAGGAAATAAAAAAAAACCCTCAAAAATATTGTCGCCTACTTTTCGCTCTTTGCATATGATACCTGAAAGGTTACATATGTTGAAAAAAATTGATAAGACAGCTTTGTGTAGGTAAAAGAAATGAAAATAACCATTACACACTCACAAATAACCTGCAATCATTTTAGTAGCTACCCAGAGCACAGCAAATGTAATTTGTGGTTTTTAAATATTAATGTCAACATCAACAACAACCAGTAGGAAATGTTTTGAAATTCACACAGGATGGAAGTTCAATCACGTAAAAAAAAAAAAAAAAAAGGAAAATTCAGTCAAAAACAAGGCAAAAAGGTTATACTGTAGCTGGTACCGCAACATCTTTTGACTTTTTCCTGAAATGGACAGGAGCGACTGCTACACTTTACAATAGAATGATACAACCTGAAATGGTAGAACTGAATTCACTCTTAAGGGAATGTGAAACACAAGTGCTATTAGACTGAAATATTAATGAAGGCTGATCCTTTACTGCATCACATTTATAGGTTAAGGTTCATTTTGGGAGCTGTGGGGAGTTTTGGTTGCCGTACGGGTCTTTCACAAAACCCTAAACTATGTCATCAACTTCTGTCAACATTAACAATATAATGAAACTGCTCTCTTAAACGGAAAAATAGATTTCTGGCCATTCATTGGTCCACCATGTGAAGGATCATTTAGCCTATTTCAGTCTGATCAGATCACTTTTGAGCAAAGTCTGGCTTGCTATGTGGCTCTGTGTTGTTATAGCTCCTCCACATGTCGACATGGGAAGTGTAACCAGCCTAAACGAGCTCCACGTAATTGGCTGGGAACATTCCAAAATGGCCATCTGGCCCGTAGCCTCGCCACCAGCCTTCATCGATCATTTCGATCCCACTGATGATGTCGTCAGGGTCAAAAGAGATCTCGGTGTCGTCAGCTGGAAAAGAAAAAGAGCATTTTTGGGATCAAGTGGACATATCAATGGGGGTTCATCTTGAAATGTTTACATGTGCAGAAAACTAATCCACTCCTCTCTCTTATTGTGTCACTGCTTTGCACATCGAGTGAAAACAAACTATTTTAGCTACTTCTCCTCAAGGTCTTGCTAATGCTTGTGAGCTACATTTGTGTTTTGAGGGCACGTCTACATCTAACCTATTGATGTAATTCATGTTATAGAAGTACTTGTGAAAAACAAAGCTTTCAGGGCATTTCAGAACCCATTGAAATCATGCTGTTACTAATATACCATTCATAATTCCACCTCAGTTTACTTCATGCGTAATAAGCCGCAATGCTGGCTCATGGTCAACAACAGCCCCCACTACCGAGAGTAACAGTAGAGCAGTTAAAGTAAAAGATGGTGAGATATGGTTGCATCCAAAGTAATATTCGGAGGTGTTAGTATGTTTAAAAACAATGAATCAAAGTGAAAATGAAAGGTCTTGTTTCGGTCATGAACTAAACCTACCAGCTTGGTAGTCATATAAGGCTCTGGCACAGGTGACTCCTTCTGGTGTTTCCTCAGTGGTCACTTCATTTGCGCTATTCTCCTCTGCCTGTGAGAGAAATATAGGATATGTATCAAAATTCAAAAAATTCAATTTCTGCTGAAAGGACACAGCCTGCGTATTTCCAGCTGAAGAAAAATAAAACATACAGGAGCTGGTTCTTCTTTATGATCAGTGTAAGTCATCTCCTGGTTGTGGGAGTGAGCAGCGGGCGCCTCCTCTGCAAAGAGATATTACCATCAGTGTGACAGTCTGCGGGATTGCGTATCTACCAGCAGGTGGCAGCAGAATCCTGATAATGTAGTCTGGAGGGGACCAGTGTATGTGCAGCGACGGTCATGATACGCACGACAGGATTTTGATAAGAAGCAGATGTAGGCAGATCTTTAATGTGCTGGGTTGGATTGTTGGTGTACAAAAGCAGGTCAACATTAAGCCTGGAGAGTGAAATGGGCCCCACCTTTCTCCACCTCCTGGGGGGCAGCATCCTGCTCATCATACTCACACCTGGACTGTCCCTCATCCACATCAGGCTCTTATCAACCGCAACATAAGTACAGACACATGTACACACAGGAACACGTTCACAAGTCCACACAGGTTGAAAACCACATTCTCAGACATTGGGGCATTCCTACCAACACTGCATGGTAGGATGACACATTAAAATGAACGCATGAGAGGAATGAGGATGATATTTCACTAGCACAAAAAGACAAATGAAGCATGCATTTAAAGATGAAACCGTCCACCAACAAGCTGTGTATACATTTTTGTGCATGTCTGTTTGTGTAACCTCACACCTGTGGCAGGAACGGGAGAGGCGGAGCCTGCGGGCACAGGAGAAGCTTGGCGCTGGGGTGAGCTGGCTCGCTCAGATTCATACACTGGCTTAGACAGAAAAGGGCTTTGGAGGCGCCCTGAGCAGAGACATACATGGAACCCCAAAGCATGCGATGGACACAAGAGAAGACAAAGAGAGAGCAAACACATTGAGCAGAAGGGCAGAAGACGCTACGATGAGGCTAAGGGACAAAGCGTTAAGTATGACTACGAGACAGCTTGACAGTCTGATGGAAAGTAGAGGCTACCCCCGAAAAAAAGCATAACGTAGAGTTGGCCTCCTCGAATGTGAAGTGAATGTTGTACCGGAGGCGCTACCTGGTTGGGGGCTGTCAGGGGCGGCAGCGGGTACATCTGAGTCACTGGGAGTCATTCCCCTCTCCCTCTGCTTGAACATCTCTCTGGGGTTCATGGCTCGCTGAGAGATGAGCGAAGCTGCCTCCTAAAACAAAGACGCACAATGAGCGTGGTGCAGTCACGGCTTATGAATAATGCAGATGTTAATGCTGGGGCAAAAGTGATGCACGGGGAAAAGCTACATAGACTTCAGACAGTGTATTCTGTAAATGACCACAATAAAAGCAATAAGAGAGACAACAGTTGCAAGTTATGGTCTTGCTACAAACATTAAACAAAGCTCTTGTGGCGCATGTTGATAACTGCACGTTGCAGTTCCAATTCTACTGAAATGTTTGGGTCGAATGAATAAACATTACAAACATGACTATGCAGTGTATGTATCGTCAAAGCAAAAGAAATGAAAGTCGCTAATCATTAAGAGAAGATTTTCCAGAGAGGAACTCACATTGGCCTTTTCCAGAGATTCACCTCGTCTGACCCCTTTCCTCTGAGCTGTTTGGAACTCCTGCTCCTGCACCTCCTGAGGATGTTGATGTTAATGTTGGCACTGCTCATAATAGTTACATTCTAGACTTCATTTTTTGCAGTGCTGAACCTTCACTACCAATACTAACATGTTTTTTAAAATCCAACAATACGACAAATATGGAAGTTATACTAATCCATGTGTTCTTTACACTCAATGTGTATTATGAGGATTAGGTGTAATGCTGTAATTAAAGCAGTAAAATGTTTCATTTTTATTCATTTTTTTTTAATTCAAGTATGCCTGTGAAGTAGGTATAAATGGCTGTATGTTTCCTCTGATTTACAGAGCTAGATTTACTCGGCCATTTAAAAATCTTAGTCCGAGTATGGCACCTCCCCCATACATTTCCTCAATGAAGCACTCAGTCCATCCTTTCATTAACACCAACCACATCCCTGTGGACCTGGATCCTCATACAGTATCACGACTCAAGTTGCTGTAAGATCATTTGTGGGATTTTATGTGACATTGGGCTATAAAAATAAACTTGACTTTATACTGCGATTACACAACATGTCATTCATATTCAGAGAAAGGCAGAATCCTCCCGAGTGCTGGTATACTTAACCAGTGCAGCTTGTTTACTAACGTCTATTCTCATCAGACAACATGACACTCACCCAGCGCTGTTTCTCCTGATCTCTGTTCTCAGCTTCCTGCTGCTGCTGGTATTTCCTATTAAACAAATGACCATTTAGAAGCCTGAGGAGATCTGTGTGGTAATGTGAACCGTTCACTTGGCTCTTCTGCAAACAGCAGGTGCCCAGTCTGCTTTAACGCACACGCACTTTTGCTGGTCGATTTGATTGGCCCTCTCCTTGTCCTTTTTCTCCCTCAGCATCGCCTCCTTGGCCTCTCTGTCCTTCCTCTCTCTCTCCAGGTGCTGGCGCTCCTCCTCAGCCTTGCGCCGCTCCTCCTGGCGCCGTTTCTCCTCTTCTTTCTAAAAGTAAACAGATTGACGAGGCAAATTAGCCACTTGTTTTTTTAGACATAAAAAAAGTGTCTGTGGTAAATCTGCTATTGTTCTTGCAGAATTTATGGGATTTGCTGCAAGACTATGACTTTCTTCAATGAGGAAAAACAGCAATATATATATATATATCTTGGATGGAATCGCTGAGAAAGTGTTAATGAGTCATTTGTCCCCTTCTAACCTCAGTCCTGCCTCCACAACCCCATCCTGTCTGAGAGCATGCTTAATAATTGAGGTTGTGATTCACCTTGTGTTAAATGGTGGTTCACTCAATTTATGGATTTCTTCCTGGATGCAATAACGATTTCAGCAAATATGGGAGCAAATATTACAAACTGTCACTTTAAGAATAGTTGGGGATCTTACCTCGGCCTGTGCCCAGAAATTGTCTTTATTGGTCTTCTTAATTTCTGACATAGCATTGGTTTTCTGGTACACTGAGCCCTATGAGAAGGAAAAGTGACTATTAAATCATTGAAAACAAAAACAAAATAAAACAAACTTTGCAAGCATTAAAAATATGGACTTTGCTAACCCATCACCGAAAAAGGGGATTTCTTTTATCACATTAAATATTACACGAGAATTAAAAATTTTTCAGAAAGCCATGTTGAGTGAAGAAAATGACCACAGTGGATCTGGACACAGATTAAAGAGCCTAATTAAGATCCAGCAGACTGCTTATCTCCAGCATGGCAGATAAGCAGAATGGAGGGCACAAGGCAGAAATGTGTCCACTGCATGCAATACATACCACAGGACCCTGTGGACCGCTGTCTTGGAAGCGGCTGGAAGCTTCTTTGTGGAAACTGTAGTTTGCTCCTGAGGCCTTTGCCACTTTTTGCATTATAAACTCGGGCTCCACGTCCTCTTCTGCTCTGGCGTTGATTGTCACATGAGCCCCCTGAATAATCAAAGTAAAGGTTCCTCTAATACTGAAAAACAAATTTACTGTTATCTTGGTTCATGCATGAACCGCCTTGAACTGCAGCCTGCTGATATGCTCTGCCATGATATGAATGACATTTGATACTACTCAAACAAAGCAGTTGGACTATTCAAACCATGCTCGCAGTGCGTTTTTTAAACATTTTTTGTTCTTAACAATGCCAAAGATAAAAGCGTCTCCAAGAAACGGGCTGTGCATACGCAAAATACAATCACAACAATCAAACATTACCTTGAGAAAATTTGACATGGTGCTGACATGGTTTGCACATAATCCCTTCCTTGCATCCTTCACTCCCTCTCCAGTCTGAAATACAAAAAAAATATCCCTCGTCTCCACTGCTACAATTGTAAAAGATAACAAAATGCACACTAGAAGTGAACGAACCCAGTTGATGAGGACATATTTGGGTAGACCAGAATTTGGATCCTGAACACGGCAGAAAGCGTACATCACTTTTCCACTGTTGAGTTCCTCAACCAACTCCTCCAGTCCTCCATCTGAAAGACAAACAATGTGGCAGAGAAAAATTCTTAGCTGTGGTTGATTGCGTAACAGTGGACAGATTTCTTTTCTTACAAATGACTGGAGAAAGCCGAGGCAAACCATGCATGCGGACTTTCCAGCATTCCAGCATTATGCTGACACTGAAGCTGCAGCAAGCATCTGATATCATGGTAAAATCAAACTACTTCATAATGACATCCATTCATTTACTCACCGCCCTTCTCTGCCAAGCGGATATCATTGCTATTTCCCTCATATGTGAACAGGGCCCTGTGGAGAGTTGTTACAGTTGTGATATATTTTGTTCCAAATTTATAGAGCATTTCACACAAAACAATATTGTTATTTTAATTCAATAATCAAAGACATCATTTACAGTGGATGTAGAGTAATATAACAAGATTATGATTTTCAGTCGTACATTTTTTTTTTCCAGACTAACAGATCCATTCATCAAGGATTACAAAGGTTTATCTATTGTATCTGTTTTCATAGAGGCGTGACTGTTTTGGATCTGGAATTTTCTAGACTATAGCAGTTAGATGCGTGTGATGCAAGCAGACAATCTCTGAACATCATGTCAGCCATCATGACGATGCTTTAATTGTCAAGTGAATCTTCTGTGCTTCTGCAGATTTTTTGTATTGATTGTATTATGATTGGGTTGACAACATTACTTAAATGGAGTATCAACTCCCATCGTTCTAAATTTAGAGTCCAGAGGACAAGAAAACTCATCGTTATAAATGTCCTACAATGGGGCTTTATAGATCCTACTTATCTTGTATGAGTATCACTTTGGCTGGCCAAATAGCAAAACATTTGTAATATTCTTCATCATCATGATAACGGTGAACTAAAGATTATTCAAACTGAAAAGATGAGTTGTTGGATTAATCGTTGCAGCCAAAAAGAAAGAACTGTGGTTATTCTTTGCTGTTCGATCACAAAGAAAATTGGGTATGACTATTTGTAAACCAATAATTCTGAGAAAGAAAAAAGTAATTGCTCTTTTTTTCTCCTCAAAACTGAAGTTCAGAGCGGATGAGAACTGTCTGCACCGTCAGGCCAGACTGTGAAGAATGAACATTCACAGCAGTCAATTTTTGAATGAGTGTGGAGCTACTGGGAGGAAATCAACTCTCTGTGCGACTGCTCCAAGAGATTAATTAGCTCAGGTCACCATTAAATACTACTCAAGGCTTCAACAGGTTTAACATAACCACAGTAAAAGATGAGGGGCGATGCTGAGTCAACTTTAGTACGCAGATGAACATTGAAAAATGAAGAGGAAGCTTCTAGGCTTTCTCTTTCTGAATTTGGCCACATACCAGGAAGTGGGTGAGGTAGCTAGTAACTTGTTTAACTTATATAAGAACAACGACAGACAGGCAAAGTGTCTGTGGTGTGAAAATGCAAAGTTGTATGTTGTTTGAGTTAAAATAATAGGTGTTTAGCTGATAAAAGGTCTTTTAAAATGAACTACTCGCTGCACAGTTAGCTAAATACCCTGCCTCATTACTTACGTGACTGATTAAAAAACCGGCAGTAAATGTTGGAAGAGACCAGAACAAAATAACTAATTCACCTGTTACTAATGTGGTTTGATGGTACGCAACGTATCAACGATTTTTGACCTGGAGATTATAGCACCTTACCGCTAAGTATAACTGTCGTCGGTTTAACTTGTAACCTGACTGGGGCTCGCCGCTAGCCAACACTGTAGCTAACGTAATTGCAACCTATAAACGAGGCTAAAATACTTTACATTGTCCCGCTCCTTACCAGTTTGTATTGGATTTTTCATCTACCACTTCTTTGTATGCAGCCGTCAATGCAGGGCCATTTTTGCTGAGGTTCACTGCCATGGTTGTGAGAATACAGCTAGCCAGCTAGCTATGCGGGATGCGCCCTTCCTATTGGGAGGAGTGGTTCGCAGGAAACTGACTTGACTACATGGCGATCAGTAATATTCTTGAGGCAGCCCGAGAGAACGGGGCTTGTTTGTGTGTGCTATATGTTCGACCTTTTTCTATTGAACAATTGTCTTTATTTACAAGCAGTCATTAATCTACATGTGTAGTCGACGCAGGAAGGTTCGCTCATCTACATCTCCAGAAGCAGTGATCATTGCACCGCAGTAACCTCGCAAGAGTTGTTGAATCAAACGTACCCACGAGGAAAGAACTTAAAGGTACACAGAGGCGCTATCACGCATTTACACGGACGACGTCTTTCTTTAAAGAGATTGCTAATCTCAATGACACTTTACGGTTTAATAAAAATCGTTGCACTGAATCTTTTAGTGGATCTTAAGTTACGTTTGAGTAATGTGCATGCACAGCACACACCATTTGCCATGGCTATATTGAATGTTGTTCTGTCTGTTGACAGGACATCCTTTCAGTACTTCACTTCTGAGTCAGGGTAACAGTGCTTTTGGTAAATAAGAGGGCAGAAGAAATAATTCCAGACATCATTAAACCAAAGTGAGCTTTATTCATTTGTTATCGAAATCAAAGGTCACCTTCTTGTTTATGGGGATATGAGTATTCATGGTGACAGATCTGGCAGGTGTTCCAAATTTCATGACGCACCGATGTTGAGACGGCTGATCCTTTATTTCTGAGTAAGCCAGGCTTTATTTTTTTTCAAAAGAAAAGTGGTACTGTCTAAATATTTCGAGCAGGTCGCATGTGATCAAATGAATTGAGTCTTGAGAGGAAACAGCCCTGGTAGCAAATTTACAGTTTATATATTGTTCTCTATATACAAAATGAGGGTTAAGGCTAACATTTTAGAGGTGACAGGCAGATGAATTGTAACGAAATCCCTGATATCTGGAAAATGGCTGTGAGAAGGTTCTCCAGAGTGCAAAGCATGCCAAGCTGCCTATAAAAACTCTACTGAGCACACTGGACGAAGGAAGTCGATTTAGAGAGCATCACGCGCATCAGGCCATTGAAAACAAACATGGTGAATCGGGGCTGCATACTGTTGGAAGGTACTGGGCTTTCAAATAAATAAATAAATAAATAGCCAAAGAAACAATCTATCACACTAAGTCTGAACTAAAACTATTACACACACATTACTTTCAACTGTGATCTAGCAGCAAAGAGATTTTTACTGCATTTGCAGGATACATTTTTAAAACGCTTTAGTATATACTGTATTTTGGGACAACCAGATGTGAAGACAATTTCCTCTATAGCTGCTAACAATAATGACAATCTAGATTTGGTGCCAAAACCATGATGTTAGTTCTACTTTAAATATTCTACATTACCATACTTTACTGTGGACTCTTCTGGATGAACCCATTCAAAACATCTCGACAAAATTTCTTTCTCATTCTAACACTGTTAAATCCCTTTATATTGGCAGCATGTGCACATGATGAGCTATGTTTTTAAAAAAAATCATAGCATGTCCTAACTACCTAATTCAAAAGCCACAATGAGTTATATTAAAGTTGACATTACATTAAGAAACATCACAATCATGTCCAATCCCGGTGACATGAGAAAATTTGCCTAAAACTAAACCTTTCAAAGATAAAATACAAAAGGTCACAAACACATCACCCAGACAAACTGTTTCACTGTCAGTGTAGGTTATTAATCCCAAAACAAAACAACTTCTGACGACCAAATAATGAACATGAACAGAGAATTTGCCATGGCAAGTTTCATAAGGAAACCATGGAACATGCATAAGGAAAATAAAATGGAAAAGAAAAAAGAAAACTAAATTAAAAACAACACTTCAAATTCCAAGTCTCTGAAAAAAGTCAAGTTTGAAGTTCAGGTTGATAAAATTGACACTAGCGTAACCAAAGGTCATTTCATTTCAGCACACAGCAGGTTGCACATCGAAGAGCACAATTACAAGCCGTTTCAAATATTCACATCCAAGTGTTGTTAAAAACAAAGAAAATCTGATGATGATAAGATGTGCAGGGGGATAAGAGTGACATAATGACAGTGCTGTGGGATAGCAAACATTAAGGCCTATGCACAAAGAGCCTCAGCAGCGCTGCTCTTGACTCTGATCACTCTGGCTCTTTAGGCATAGCATTAAACTATCTTGATATGTTAACAGACCAATGAAAGTAAATGAGTGCTATTTTTAGAAGTGTAATGATATGGACCCTGGTCATTTTTCTCACCATGGGTCACTGCTGTGCCCTTTAACAAAGGCTGATGATTTGGATAGATACCTGAGTAACTGTATTGAGGAGGTGGTACACAACATAACTATATGCCAAGGGGTAGCTATGATCATAGCTACGCGTTAAAGAACAAGTCATGCAGCAGTATTATTTTGAGTGTTACCGCACCAGCTGTGAATGGCTACTGATACTGAATAAAGCAATGACAGCATGGGTGAGAAAAATTGAAGATGATATTTGCGCTTGTCTTCCACTTGTGGGTGACCACAAAAGCAAAACAAGGTTCCAGCTAGCTTTTATAGCAGCCAATGTATGTTCAATGGCATAATTACTGTCACATTTCCAAACGCAGTCGGTGATATAAACCAATCCTTGTTTACATTTTTTCACATTGTTTTGGGGTCGAGACAGCATTTGATGATTAGCATACAGATTGGCTGCTGGTAATGGCAATGCACCACTTTGTGTTGAACAGAGAACATTCTGTCTCAATTGCACATACACCGTTTGAAAACAATAACACAGAAAGGCCACTGAATACATGGAAATACAGTAATACTAGACATCCAGTGGGACAAACAGTAGTACCTTTAGTAGTGAATGGAGGACAGATATCCTAAATCAAACATTTTGCAGAGAAACAACTGAATGACTCGCTGATGGCAAAAATGATGAGCATGAATAGCAAACTTGATCTAATCAGAATAGCAGGAGTAACAGTTTAAAGTCTGAGTGTGGCGGTATGGACTGTAAAGAAGTTCCAGTATTCCATATGGGAGTGCTTTCAGGAGTCCACCAAGGCCTGCTCAACAGATCCATACAAGTCATGAAGGACAGCACATGGTAGCAGCTCAGCACATGGAAAGCCAGGTGGCACTGTACCTCATTGCATCGCTTCCTTCTCCAAAAAAAAAAAAAAAGGGCTTGTCTATTTTTTCCTCTGTTGCTCATTTTCCTTAAGTTAAATATCAAACATGTTTCTCTTTTGTTTTTTTAATCTTACTGGCTTCTCACATTGCATACTTCTGTGTCCATTCCCTTGCTAGTTTGTTGTATCTGTAAAAGAGACACAAGAAGTCAAACTCAGAACTTAAGTTACATCAACACCAAAAACAAGTCAGCAAAGTAAATTGGTGTTAGTAGTAGAAACGAGCACGTTTTGCACTCACTTTTCCCTGTCAGCTTTGTACGTATGGGCAATCTCTGGTACCAGGGGGTCATCCGGGTTTGGGTCGCACAGAAGAGAGCAGATAGACAAAAGAACTGCAGAAGAATAAATCAGAGAATGATTAGATAACAGTAACAGAATCATCAGAGGGCAAAGAGAAGCGTGACATTTTCCTTAACGACAGAGATCCATCAGACTGCCAGATCAAAGCTCTATTGGCAATTCTTTGAGCATCATATCTTTACTCCAACGACTGCCAAAAAGTTTGAATGAACTTACATTAGTCATGAAGGTATGATAGCTGCATGCGTAGAAAAACAGAATATCTTCATAGCTTTTCTACTTTAAATTAGGGAAATATCCCTAATTTAAGAAGAAGTTTACCTTTTGATACTGTAAGTGCAGGTGACCACTGCGACCTCAATATATCCAGACAAATACTTCCATTGCTGTTGATATTAGGGTGGTAAATTTTTGTGGTGAATGCAACCTGTGATAGAACAGAAAATGTTGGAATTTAATGGTGAAGCATATTATTCCTGCTTCAGTGTGCTTAATGAGTAAATGCAAATCCACCTAGAAACTTGACACTTGAGGAAAGGCGAAGCTTTACTCACTTTTGGTGGTTTGAAGGGGTAATCTGTGGGAAAGTGAATGGTGAGAAAAAACACTCCACTCTGATATGGACTGTCACTCTGTAAAAAAAAAAAAGAAGAAAAAAAGAATAACGGTAAGTTTATGGACAGCTGTTTCCTGACTTACGACAAATCTTTCAAATTATTCAAGATTCACGCTCACTTACTGGGCCCATAATTGTTGCTTGCCAGTGGAACACTGAAAGAAATGATTAAAAATACACAGGGTCAATGCAGTTTTTTCAGAGTGATTTATAAAACCTTTAATACATAGTGAGATGATGCACAGGCTCAAATCTAATTGAAGCGGTATTGTAAATGTGAGTCATGCACACACAGGAATAGTATTAGCCATACACTAATACAATAATTACAATCTACTTACAATCTTCTCCAACTGGTCCGGCAGAGCACTGAGCAGGTGGATCTCTCTGCAGGTCTGTTAGTTCCTAAAGGCAAAATGAAACAGCTGTAAATGTATGAACCGGTCATTAACACACATTATACCACATTAACTAGTCTCATCACAAGAAAAATATCATATCAGGTAGTAGAGTCCAACCCACGTGTTGTCATTACATCCTTGATGTGTTTTTAAGGCAGATGTATAATTTATTTAAATTAGGTGAATAAATTGGCAAGGATGCCTCCTATTTTAGCTATTGAAGACCAACAAACACATCACAAATACATTCACCTTAAATAACTGAAACAATGGATCAAAGAGCTTCTACATCCACCAATGCAATACGAGCAGTAAACCAACATCGGCTGATTATATGATATCCTCACTGGTATATTAGTCAAACTTTATGGGTATGCATCAAGTGATGGAGAATGGCTAATCAAAATACTTCAGAAGAAAAACAGTTTGCAATTTGGCATTTTTAAAGAACCAAAATAGGGATTGTACATTTTCCAAACCCAAGAGAATTCTTATGCCTATTTCATAAAATGAAAGCGATGACATTTCATATTTGCAAAACTGAAGAGTGAAATGCTCATGCTACATTAAAAACACTAATTCCGAATAGAGACGAGACTTGTCTTGTTAGTCTCCTCGTGAAGGTCTGGGTTCATGTGAGGTTGGCCAACCTAATAAGGGTTTTGCAACTGATTGGTAATTACTGCCAGCTTGTGAGGGTTTTCAAGGGCAGAAAGGCTGAGCCCAAGAACATTTTGGTTTCTAAACAAGGCCATACTGTGATGACATACACTTACTTCAAATTACAAAATTAGCTTATTTTACTGGAAAGAAACCGACGCAGTAAATATTGTGCTGCAATAACAAAGGTGAAGAAATCGAACTCGGATGTCATATCAACAACTACTGTAAACGGAATGACGAAATACCATTACAAAATATTCAAAACGTGACCATGGACACGAACGGCAAAACATTATCTGCATAAAGTCGGTTATTTAACTTCTTGTCAAACGAATCCTGTCCTTTCGGTTATATAAATACACACCGTGGCCTGTTCCAGTGCCCCATTTGCCATCCCATATATGGAAACACTGACACTAGAGTTCAATTTTGGCAACCTGCAAACAGCTGTCATGCAACGACTAAACACACAATCAGCCATATTGTCAGCGGGCGAAAACAAGAATTAAGTCAACTGACAGGCGAAGAAAAATGAAGAAATTCGAGTAATCCAACGACAAACGAATGAGGTTAGCGAGTTGCTATCCTAGCGCAGCTGTGTAACGCCAGCAACCGTTCGCGTTTACTAAAAAGTAATTACGCCTTGGCTAGGTCGCCGTGGACGAAAACCTCAAAAACAACTCTTGAAATATGTTTAAAAGCCCACATTTCAGTCATTGCTGCTAGCTGGAGCAGCAATGCACCATCACGACCATCAGTTGTTAGCTCGTCTTTTGTCTTGTGAATTATTTTCACCAGGACCGCAGATAGCAAAGAGTTAGGCTTAGCCGAGCATAAAGGCCCACTCATCTTCACGGAGGGTCTGTCGTGTAAAAACGTTGAACAGGAATGAGTGGAACATGAGAGAATAAAGAAGCCATCATCACGAACACTCACCTTTTGAATTCTTTTCAACGCCATTGCTTTAATGGCTATGCTAGCTAGCCTGTCAGATCACAGCTAACCGCAGCACTACACACATACAATAATTGAGCTTCTGTTTCCGCGTCTATCCAAATTACACCTAGCGCGTAATCAGATAATTACAACTAACATGTAACAGGCTTGGGGCTTTAGGCTTTGTAACCTCTGCGTCAAATGTTTGTTGAATCTCGGTCTTTCTTTAGCTTACAACAGAACAGCCGAGATGATAATAACGGTATTTCACTCTCTCCCTTCTCATCCTACTCCTCTGGGTGCCTGGCTGTCAGTTTGGTAATATCGCGAGACTTTATCTGACGGTAGTGGTTGTGTCTTCAGATCAAGTGACGTGAGTTATTGCGTGACCTTATAAATCTATAACTCATAGATCATGTAAATGTTCCGTTGGTTCCAATTGCTCTTAATAGTTTCGATTTTTTTTTTTTAGATAGGGTGCTCTTACACTCTGAGGTAACCACCAATGGGGCCTATCCAAATCGTACACGTTTCTTTAAAAATGTAAATAGTAGTGGTGGTTAGAAATGACCACCACGAGTTAAAACAGCCAAGATCATATCCCCGGGCTCGTATTATTACTAATATTATTAGTATCATCATCATTACAATTATCATTAGTTGTTGTAGCAGCAGCACTAAAAATGACCACATGGAAGTAGGAGCAATTTCTGGCTTTCCTGAACAAATCTAAATTTCATTTTTAAATACAACACAAAATACACTCATGACGAGGGAAATTCTAGGCAACAGATGAATATGTGGTAAATATCAGAAAATTGTTACGTTATAGTAAAGCAGTAACTGAGGCTGTGTCTCCACAAGATGTCACTGTTTGAATAGAGCAAGAAGACCATGTGACTCCATGAAGAAGCCACACAGGAAGGCATGGCTAAAGGATAATGGAGCTTTGACTTGAAAAATGTTTGAAAGTTTAATCCTATGTCATCCATTGCATATTTCCTGGTATTAATTCACTAATCGATGCAATCATTTTCTCACGAGTGATTCCAACTACATTTATGCGTAACGGTGCGGCGACCAAGCACGACGCCGTATTCTATATGTTGTCCTGTAATACTGTTAAGAAGAAAGAAAAAGACTATAGAATTGTTCATTCAACACCCAATCATTGTAAAGGCATATTCATCTGAGTCAGCTGCATGCTCCGATTTCTCCACAGCCTTGTCTCGCAGAGCTTCATGAGCTTCCCTTTATATGTCTTAAACAAGGGTGAAAAAAGAGCTCTCATTATTTTAGTGAGTGTGTATGAATGGGTAGCAGTGTTCATTCTTCTTAAATGGCTGATTCAGTGTCAGGTTGAGGATCCTATCGTCAATGTGACACTGAGAGGGACCATTTTCCTTTGGAAAGCTGAAGATTCCTTCAGATAATATCTTATTGTTTGCTCATCTCTGTGCTCTCAATGACCTGCCTGTCCTCAGGGCCTGCCTGTAATCAGATTCAGCCAGCAGCAGAGGTAGCAGTTTGGGTCTTATGCAGCAGGGGCCTTGTGTTCTGAGTTTGTCTACTTGGAGAGGCCATTTATCAGCATGAGGTTTTCAGACACAGTCAAGCCCACACTTTGTTGGCTTGAAGCCTCAGTTCACAAAGCCTCCCACAGTCACCCTACTGTAGCTTCCTTTGAAATCTCAAATCACATTGGTTTGTTTGCTACTGCATAGTTTAAACCTATAGGGTGTGTAAGTGACGGAGACACGAGTGAGCCCTTCAGTCACGAGATGCATTATAAACAGAACGGAAAAGAACGCATTTTAGCCAATAAACAGACATTTTCTTTGTTTCTTTGGGAACGTATCACTGATGTATACAGGGAAATTCCCACCTATACTCAGGCGTTGAGTTTTTAGTTACCGGACTGGTGCTCCAAGTTCCAAATTGATGCATGAGCCAAGGTGTGAATGTTGCTAGACTGGGATGATATGGGTGGGGGCGGGTGTTTATTTGACCGGTCTCAGGAGGAAAATAGCCCATAGTGCTGTTATTTGAAACCACAGCTCATGCACATGTCTAATGATCAGTCTTTTTGGTCACATGAATCATCATTTGTAGATGCTCCATTGTATAAGGAAAAGCACGCCATTGATTGTAACAATCATGCTAAAGCTGTGCCTGAGCTTAAGTACCCCTCTCAATGGCGCTTTTCCCATGGTTGTCATGACGAAGCACATATGCACACAGTCATTTTCAAAATTAACTTAAATGGCTCCTGCTAATGTCTGAATTATCCAATAAAAGCACAACCAATTCATAGTGAGTACATGCTGGGCTCAGAGTCCCTGGAGGTGTTCTACCTTCGGTCAGTGTATTGGCTTTCTGAAGGCTCTCTTATGGAACTAAGATCCATTGTCCCCGCATACTAAGAGATATTTGTTCACTCCTCGTATCAATGGTCTTGATTTGATTATACACTCAGGCAATATGTGCGAGCAGTTCTCATGTTTGCAGTGAAGTCAGCACTCTGAACAATCATATAATTCTCAAGTTAAGCAAGAGGGAAAAAAAGGTCATTATGTGTGGAGCAATCAAGTGTTTCATGGCTCATTTCCTTTGCTGTGATTTGATTTTGCTCGTCTGTGTTTAGGTGGCAGCTGACAGCCCTTTGACCCAGAGAATCTCTTGACATATTCCTCAAATTCTCCTGGTGCTTATGTGGGTATCAATAATGTTGTTTCCCAACTTGGGACAATAGCTAACACAGTGAGGTACGACGGCTCACAGTAGCCTCCTGCCTTCTTTTTGCATCTTTGGAAAACAACCCAGATGGTACATTATTGTATTTTGTTTTTAAAAATTTCAGGGGCACATTAAATGTATGATACCATCGTGTAAACATTTATAGCCTCAAAGGTGTGCTTATAAAATGGCATCATTTGCTAAACTGTGGCTGCAGGGAACTCTGTGGGTTTTAATTAGCCTAATTGCATAGCTGGTTAAGGGCTGTCTCGTTTACAAGCACAAGTTCTACTTTGGCTCAATAATAATTCTCCATTTTGGTATTTTTTGGTGTTTGTCAGAGACCACGCCTGCGTGAAATAATATGTTGAGCGGCGACGTTCAGTTACTGCTTTATTGTTTTTAAATAGAAACAGTGGCTATGGTGTCCAAATTCCTAAGTGGAGTAAAGACACATTGTGAAAAGCAAAAGTATATCATTATTGTGCAGTAAAATGTATGTAATTATCAAATTTAAACCGACCACCTGATAAATAATGGTTCTCTTGGTGTTAAATGACCCGATTTTAATGTAATTTTGCATTGTGTAAACCATAGTAGCACTTCATTTTGCACAAAACCTCTTGGGGACTTCAGCAATCAGATACGTATACTAGAGAAAAAACAATATATTTTCCCCATGTTTTGTCTTAAGAGCACAAAAGTCAGATGAAACGCCATTATTCCTCAAAAATGCACCACATGTAAATGGCTTCTTCAACTTCTGTGCTAAAACAGCAGCAATCAGCGCTAGTACTGCTCTATTTTTGTGTTATTTGTTGCTTATTGTTTGCTTGTTGTTATATGAGGATTTGATGCCTCAGGAGAGGACAAAGTATTGGACAAGAACAGAGCGAAGCCTTTTCACCCCTGAGTCACCCTTATCAGATGTGGACTGTATGGAGCACAGACACAAACCACACATATAGTGTGGAAAGAATCTATAATCCTTAGGGGCTGAGCACTTAAAGAGCAATCCCCCGAGCCCCCTGTGTGTGTGCGTGTTGCACCGCAGTTCTGGCAACATGATTGACAGTGCTGGAAACGGTTTTACTGTGGTGTTCCTTCAATGCGTAGTCTCCAGAGCCTAGGTAATAACTAGTCTGGAGTGTTGACTAATACTTGTAGCGGTGTCGCTCCATAATCAAATGCGTTCCAGCTGTTTGAGGTCCGATGACAAATTCAGCTTTTCCCAGTTTACTGAGCTTCCTTGCAAGACAAAGGAGGGATTTCCTCTGAAACAGACAGGCAGTGGCAGTACCAACAAAGAGCTGGGTACTGTTATCAAATAGAAAGTCAGTCTGGATATAAACTAAGCATCTGCATCTTGTGCCAACACAGAAAGCCACTTAGCCATGTCAAGATTTTCTCAGCCTGATCACCGCTGATTGCAGCTTCTTTTAGTACAAGAGTCGATACTTATATCAGTTTAAAAGACTTGAAATATGCACACATGTGCAGAAAGCGGCCTATTGTCAAAGTCAGTGGGTCGCACGCTGCGGCAGGGGTACCACCGAGGGTAGTTATTAAGCATCTCCATGTCTGCACACAATCAAAACAACTGAAATCGACCTGTGAGTCTACCTAAGAATTTGAGCTTTTATGTCTCGATAAAAGCAGCGCCGACTTGATTTCTTGATTGACCGTGTCCTTGAAACCAATTGTAGATAGAAATCCTCTTATTCTTCATTAAAAATAAAAACAACAAAAGCTTTTTGAGGTTCGTATACTTCTGCCGTTGCGCGCAATGATAGATTAATGGTCATCGGACACAATGGGAGAAGATTAATACAACAAACATATTGTTTTTTAAATCCAATAAAAGCCATCTCATTTCATTTTGCCTCGTTGGTCACCACATATATTAATAACTTGTGACATAGATGGACTGTCCTTGTTATCTTTGCGCTTTGGTTCCAGGCGAACCCGTGCATATACCTTAGCACACACACATTGGTAATCATAAAATCTGCTGCGAGATGATATTTGAGATTTAAGTATAAATCAGCTTGACAGGATTTCACTGTGCAGAGGTGTGTGTATATATGTGTGTGTGTGTGTGTGTGTGTGTGTGTGAAAGTAAGTGAGTGGGACATGGGGGCTGTCCATCCTGCTGCACAATAAACAGTTTGTTTCCCAGGAGCACCCCTCATGTTCCTGTTGTTGGCTCCAACGCTGCTCACTGGGAAACGTCCTGGCCTCTATTGTCCAGGGGGTCGGAGGTCACAGGATGCTCCTAAAGGCCCAAAAGGGGAGGTAAGAGGTTGGATGTGAGGCATGATAAAGAACGTTCCCCCCTTAAAAAACAAAACATTAAAATTGGCTCCTTTTTTTCCTCCCTTGTCACACCACCTTTCATGGGAAATTCGTCATTTTGCCGAGTTAAATTGGGGCTCGGAGGCAGAAAGCTGCGATTGAACGACGCGATTGGTCCGTTCTCCGTGGAGTGCTTTCGCTGAGTGCAACGACTTCCTTTACTGAAGTACGCAGCGCATGCATTTTTCCCAAACAGGGATTTCCCTCTAACCTGCAAATTAGGGAAAATACATATCATTAAAACGGGAGGAAAAAAAAAGAAAAAAAAAAAGCCTAAAAAGGAGCGGCTGCATCGTGCCGTTTCCAACGCATGACCGTTATATACCGACTCACACATCTACGCGGCGTGGATATTTGATTATGTTACGCGGTGACCTTTAGCAGCGCAGCATATGAACAGCCATGTAAATGTTTTTGCAGCCTGATTAAATATGTCATCTCATGAGCGCAGACGTTTACGGTGCTTGAACACGGACGCCCTGCTGCCATAATAGGAACTTCTCGCAGCCCTCGTGAGACTGCATGCAAACCGACAGCAGGTGTGTGTGTAACGCTGTGTTTTTTTTTTAGTTTTTTTTTTTTTGCGTTCATGGAACAGCATCCCCGCAGTATTTCCTGTAGATTCACGAGTTTATTTTCGAGGCTTTTGAGAAATACTTTATTGCAGATGAACTGAAGAGCTTTATGGTCTGTAGTCTGTCCCCTTGTCCCAGTGCTTTGGACCAGTGGAATGAGTAGACATGCTGTTCTCTGGAAATGCTCAGGGACACATTCATCTTTTTATAGCGCTAAGTACTGGAGCTTTGAACAATATTCCAGATGCTCTTTGTATTGCATATTATGCGCTTATCACTTCTTGTGTAATGGCTCTCCTTCCACGGAATGTGATCGTTAATGTGCTTTTGCTTGTAACGCCTGCGAGGAGGGGTACAAGTGACCTCACCTCACCACCTGATGCACGCAGCCTCCCGATGCACTGCAGAAATCCTCAAATTCCCGCGTACAGGAAAATGGCCCAACACTTCCTGAAATCTCTCCAAAACTATCACACATAATTGTTTTCCTTGTTTTGGAGTGGTGCGTGTGAAGGCGTGCAGTGTTTGGCGGATGTAACACGAGTAGCTCAAGGTAACTGGAGTGAGAATAGGTGCAGCACATGGTGATCTTCATTTTTCAACCACAGGCAATTATGAATATAATGCTCGTAGTATGAGTTACACGTTGCGCATTTTACTCGAGGCCTGACCCTCACCCCGTCTTGCCCCGTCATATCAGGTTAGGAGTTACTGGAGGAGGGATGTGACAGCTGGAAATGGTTTGGGGGTCTCAGGATAGTTTGTTTTCAGTCCACACTGCAGGGAATGGATGAGGGGAGGTGGATGAGGGACACGTGTAGTTTAGCCCTTGGCTGCAGCTTTGTATTCCTCACGGCGTTCAAACTGTTACTGTGAATGATATCAATGTAAAAAAATTTTCCACCGTATCGTTCATCTGAATGAATGCAACGAGGCGATCGGACCGGTGGAGGTATGCCAATAATGTGCCACGATCTGAGTTAATTAGACTTCTGTGTGCTTTGAGCAATCTGACCTGTTGGGGATTAATTTCCTGGCCTGTTGTGTTTTTAAATCTACAACTGGCATAATTTGCGTTCTCACGTCCCAATCCTTTTCAGATGGTGGGGTGCTTTATGACCAAATAAATCTCGCTGGTGCCAAAAAAAAAAAAAAAAAAAAAAAAAAAAAAAAGGGAAAAAAAGTAGGCTTGGCCAAATTCCCTCAACTCCACTAATCTCCACATCATCTCCTTCCTTTTTCCAGACGCTATTGATCAACTCTCGGCTTTACGTCAGTATCGATAACTTTCCCAAAGCCAAATCAAGTGCAATAGTCCAGTTCATGTTGGGGACGGACGCACGGATACAGTTGCTCTGTACTTTTACAAACGGGGACACTTTTTCTGTTCAAATCCTCCACTTTTCTCCTCCTCGGCGCTGCTAAAACATGCTGGCCGACTCGTCCAACACATTGTCGGACCGCGGTTTGAAGCGTGCTCGCTACTTTTGGCTAAAAGCGGGAGCCGCGGTGGTAAACGCGCTTTAACGAGGGGGAATCCAGCCCACATATTTATTGCAGCCGCTGAAAAAAATCTCCTCAATATCCCCCAAGATGGCCGCCGATGTAGGATCGATGTTTCAATATTGGAAGAAATTTGATCTACGGCGGCTCCAGGTTAGTGCTATTCTCACCTTTCTCCGTGTTTTTCTCCAGCGGTATGTGTCTGTGTTCCGCCGCATGTGTGTGGACTCGTTTTGGGTGCTTGTGGAGCGAGAGCCGGCGCTGTTTGCATTGATAGTTATTAGAAATTGATCCCTCTTCTGCCTTTGTTCAGTTCAATCATCGATCAGCGCCGGAGCGACCGTTGAGCAGCAGCAGCAGCAGCAGCAGCACAGCCTCCGTTAGCCACACCGATCTGGGATCAGCACCGCGGACAGCACTCGCGCTCGCACGCGGTCCTTTTCGCCTCGTTCTCCGCGTAGCTCCGCGGGCAGCTCGGCGGTAACCGACGCGTCCGGAAACTTTTAATGCGCCGCTCCGTGCTCGGTGCTCGGTGCTCGGTGCTCGGACGCGGGCTGGAACTTTTCCCCCCAGCTGAATGTTTGATGCGGCTCGTGTCGACGGCCGTCCGCCTGCCCGCTGCATCCCTCCGCAGCGGCACTTCTGCGTGATTTGCACCGGTTTGAAGCATTTCCCGTGCGGGGGAAAGTTTTATATGCGATGGCGAAAGTTTAATTTGTGTTGAGTGAGAAGCTACCGGCTAAACACGGCGGGAAGGAGAGCTGTTAGCGGGAACATTCAGGGCTCACATGGCGAGTTTCAGCCGGCGCTTTTCACCGATTTACACGCGTAAAACGGCGTTGTTGGTTGATTGAACGGACGTTGTTTGTAAAATACATTTCTCCGTGGTTTGTATCTGAACCCCACCGAGCTGAAAGTTGGATTTATCAGCCACAACGCTGACAAGATATCGGCCGGTAATCCTGAGAGCAAACGTTGAAATGAGGTTTGGGAAAAGCTAAACGGTGTTTTCAGTGTCCACTCTCCCCCTCCTCTTCCTCTCTCCTCCAGCCGCATAGGGCTGCTCGGCCGGGGGGGCTGTGTAATTGTATTCCCCGCTAATGTTTGTAAATCAGCCTCGGCCGGCGCAAGGGCACCGTCTGCTCCGTTTGACTGATGTTCTGTAACATGAGAGATGACAGGAGCATGGCAGCACGGCTCCCTCGGAAAAGCCGACCGAGGAGGAGAAATCAGATCTGCTGCCTCTCGGTTGTCTTGTGCCGGTCGGGTGTTATTCCAGCCCGCGGCCGCTGGACCTCTCCTCCGGTCTGGGATCCAAAGGGGCGAGGGGGGCTATTGTTGTTGATGTTGTCGCTGCGGCTTTCGTGCAGCTTCTCCCGGCTCCGTGGCATCGTGTAACATCTATGACACATGTATACATTGAGGGTTTTTCATCAAATGTGACTTAGTGCTCTTGGAGCTAAATCTGAGCTGCCCCTCAACCGTGGCCGAGCCGTTACCAGTGTCATGAGCAGGGATGTAGTGTAGTGGATCTAAGAGAAAGGCTCGGCTACGGTTAGTGTGGATCCTAAGGAACACCGAGGGAAAAACAGAAACTGTTGGTCCATGCTTGTTTCCCTGGAATGACCTCATTCTCATGTAAAATTAATCCCTTTGACACATTTAGATTCAAATTGCTTTTATTTCCAGTGGCACACTGAAAGAAATCACACATCACATTTAAGAGGAAAGAAAAAGCCTTTGAATTCAGGCCAATCAGGATCAAATCCGATTCTACAAAGTGCAGTGCAGTGCTACAGGTCACAAAGAGGTGGGTTGCCGTTGTTGCGGTGAAGGTGTGTGATCTCTGCTCTATGTATATATTCATCTTCTCAAGGTTGTGCGTTCAGGAGATGAATGGAGGTGGTCACAAAGCTCGATGTGGCCCTCCAGGTCCTGGCCGATAGTTAGGGATGTAACAGCATCCAGAGGCCACCGTGTCGTGAATGTGTTGTATGGGCCTTTCCGATTGTCTGTTTTCTGTGAATAGTTTGCTTATAATCTTAACAGTTCGATTAAGTGGGTTGAAATAACCACAGACTGAAACAAAATTCAGGCCCGTCTTTGGGTTCAGGGTCGGGAGCCAAATCCAACAATAGCCAAAACAGTCTTGTCGTTCGTGTACGATGGTGTACACGAGGTTGAAATGCTGGAGATAGCGAAGCATGTCATGGGTATCGGTCGGTGGGTTTGAAATACAATTATCCCAAATTCACAGATATGAAAGCATAGATGAAGGATTCTCGCTACTGGTGCTACCCACACGGCCTTGCCCAGGAGAGGAGAGTGCACTTTTATATTTTAATAGATTTTTGTGATTATTCTGTCATGCATGCAAAAATAGCCATCCATGGTAGCATGGAAACCATAAATTATACAAAACGAGATCCGGGTTGTAGGTCTGGAGCCCGAGAAGTGGAAGTTTACATTTTATAAGGAAGGCAAGCTAAATGGCGCATCAAAAATGCAAACAAAATGTGATGCTCTACAATATGCAAACAGGCAAGAAAATATCTAGAATGCATCTGAATCTACAATCCAATCCATCCTGTGTCCTTTTCCAGGCCTTTGAGATCAAAATGGCCAAATTAAAAACATCAAAAAAACCAAAAAATACAAACATTCCAATTTGTCATCATCAGGACACCAAATTATTTCATGGTTTTATCGGGCGTTTCATGAAAGATTTCTAGTGGGAACAATACAGAAGGAAACGTCCCTCACACTCCACTTCTCTACCTCTCTCTCGCTCTCTCTCTCTCTCTCGCTTGCTTCCTCAGTGTGATATATTGCTTTTATAATGTTTGTTAATAATTCCAATTTTTCTCAGTGCATACGTAGTGAACGCTCCACATTTGACAGTGACACAAAATAGGCACACGGTTGACTCGAAAGTGTTTTTCCATCTCTCACCAAAATTATTCTTAGCTCCCACCGCAACTTTCCATATTTCACAGGGCTGGCATGGATTTGATCACATTATCGTATTGACAGCAGCTGTGATAAATATTCTTACACGCCTCAGGTTGCAAACACGCGTGTAGCGTAAATGTGACATCCTCTCCTACATGTGTTAGAAATCAATTAATTCCCTTATTTCTCATGCTGTCATGGTTTGAAGACGAACTTTCTAGAAGTGTAAAATTGTTACATCTGTTTCACCAGCTACTCTTTATCACGCTGTTTTTTGCTCTTTGTGAGGACATCTCCCAGCTATTTATTTTAGCAATTTACCCCGGAACATTTATTTTCTTATTACAAGTTATTATAACTGAACTGAGTGTGCAGTTCTTTAATGTTTGTGCAGTAGATTTGTGGCTCAGGACTCGCACAGGATGAATAATTCACCTGCAGGCTGATGAAAAGAGGGCAGGGAACGTGCGAAGCGCTGAGGTGGAGTGACCTTGGTTCCTGCTGGCTGCAGGTCACCCGGCCGTTGCTGTGGTAATCATTCACACCAGCCAGATGGCATTTCCGTGGGCGAGCATGAAAAGGACGGGTCAGGGTCTGTCCTGCCAGGTCCTGCCTGGCCCAAAAACAAGTCTGGGCCAGTACAGTACCTGGAGAGAGAGCGGCGGGCCCGCAGAAAGACTTGGCCGTGAAGCCAAACCAGCTGGAAATCCGACCGGTTGGATTACGGTCCTGTTGTTTTCTAATCTCATCATTTTTAACTTTCCATCCTCGTAGAACACATACAGTATTATTTCTTCTTAATTAGGGCCGAACGATGTATTTGATGTTTATCATTATTGCGGTAAGTCATTAATACAATGTGCACATCACGGAGGGCCACGATAAAATGAATGAAATTAGCAAAATGACGGACGTCCAGAAAAAAAACCATTTACCTGCAGCATGAGTCTAATCTGCCCATCGAAGGTGGAACAGTCCAAATAAGACCTTTAAACACTGGATTGAATTGATTTGCTATCGATATCGATATTTACAGTAAAAAGTTTTATTTGTGCTGATTTCAGTCGCCTTAAGATGGCGTTTGAAAAGCCCATTCGTGGCCTTTATCGGGGCTTTAAAGTGCTTTTAATGTGTTGACAGGATACACTCGCTGAACTACAAATTTTTCTTTCATGAACTATCACTTTAGTTAACTGCACGGAGGCGGAATGCAAAAAATCTCTGTATGAATTTGTGTATGGAATTTCATGGTCGTGCATAGCGACCGTCTGGGAGAAAGATGATTGAATCGGCTCATTAATTGTGTAAAGTTCACACCGTAACGTGTCTGAATTAATGCTCTATACGTGCAGCATGTACACGCGAAGATGCTTTGACATCGTACGTCTCGATGTCGGACTTGTCTCATTGTTACCGCATCGTCCGACGGAGTTTTTCCTGTGCGTCGTACAGCCCTGCTTTTAATCGACTCTTAGGTGTTCAGAAAAAAGATTTGCAAGGACGCCATCAAACGATCCCCTCAGATGTGGTCTCGTCGGAACTTTAGTGTACTTGGTCTCCGACTGGTTCCCATAATCCCGCTGTTCCGTTTGGCGATGTCCCCCGCGTAACGATTCTCATCTTGTTTGCAACCGTTTCGTTCCCTCTTTCCAACTTCTGGTCGGTGGATCTCGGAGGTTTCTTAGATTGGGAACAAAAGCTTGTGATTGTACTACATTTAGCATGACTCAGTTGCTCTGGTGTCAGCTCTAATCCACACACAGAGACAACAGTATTGCCAAACAGTGAAATTGCTTTGCAGCCTGTGAGCCTGGCTGCCTTTGCTGCCAGCCTGCTCTGTGAGCTGTTTGCCAGCAGCCCCCCCCACACACACACACACACACACACACACACACACACACACAGACAGACACCAACCCTGCGATGTCAAATTGACTGTGAAAATCGGTCTCTGTCTCCCTTTCATTCATGCTTTCATATATTTGTTTGCTGATATTGTTAATGTCACATGCATCAGTATAATCTGGTTGTAGTGGAGAGTGAGGCCGTGCAGAGCGCCACAGATCTTCTATTATTTATCACACTGACTGTATTCTTTCGTTCACATGCCACGTTAGATATGAAACGCTGTGAAGTTGACCTGCACTTTCTTTGTCGGCGGCTGATGTGTGCTCATTATTTCTTTTCTTTTTTTCCTCAGTCTTGTCTTGTCTTTTGTCGTCAAGTGTATCAAATCTTCGGTCGCCTCATCATCATCATCATAATCACCGCTGGTTTGAGTCACACACGTCTCCCGTATAAACATTTCTCTACACGCTTTCGCTATTGTTGCTTGTGTGAATCGATGGGTGGGGGCGATGTCAGTCACGGCCTCGTATCCTTCGGGTCAGCCCTCTCTTCTTTTGACAGTAACAACAAAGGAAATGAGAGCGGAGGGGGGGGGGGGGGGGGGGGAAGCTT
>OMNV01007672.1:0-30288 GCA_900303265.1 Brotula barbata
GGAAAACAGTTGTCCTTCAGAAACTATGAATGCACCTGATGACTGCAATCTGCGTTTAATGTTGTGCTAATAAAGTTTGCATTCGTCGAATGAATTGTGTTGAGACAGTTTTTGGCCTGTTTCCGGGTCTGTATTTTCTGTAGGGTTTCTCCTGAGATCCACTCCTTGTGCTGCCTTGTCTTCCTCCCACATGTGACCTCACATGTCTCCACCCATGCCCTCTTCATGTTCTGCCATCGTTGGTCCACTGTTTGATGTTGATCTTCCAGTTGGTTCAGGGGGTGGAACCGGTTTGAGAGACTGATTTGGAAAGTCTCTCTGATGTTCTGATCCTGGAGGAGGCTGACATTGTACCTTGTGCTGATTTTGTTTGCTGTGTTTGTGAATTTCTTGAGTTTTAGCCGCAATGTTCCAATTAGGAGGTGATGGTCTGTAGCTGCATCCGCTCCTCTTTTCACCCTGACGTCTTGGAGGGATCTCCTGAATTTCTTGCTGATGCATATGTGGTCAATTTGATTTTCTGTTTTATGGTCTGGAGAGACCCAAGTGGCTTTGTGCACTCTTTTGTGTGGGAACACGCTGCCTCCTATGACTAGGTTATGGAATGCACAGAAATCTGTGAAGTGTTCACCATTGTTGTTCATTTCTCCTAGACCGTGTTTGCCCATTATTTGTTCTTTTCCTGTGTTGTCTTGGCCTATCTTGGCATTGAAGTCCCCTGTCAAGATGATGATGTCTTTTTTCCTCTGTTTATTGATGACTTGCTGTAGTATTTCGTAGAAGTTGTCTTTTGATTGCTGTTCTGCCTCGTTTGTTGGTGCATAAACCTGGATGATGGTGATTTTCTTGGTTTTGGTGAAGAATCTTGCTGTAATAATACGCTCGTTCACCGCCTCCCACTCCATGAGGGACCTGGCTGCTTCTCTTGAGAGCATGAGTCCAACTCCTTCTGTGTGTGGGGCATTGTCTTGGTCATGCCCGGAGTAAATTATTGTTTCTCCACTTGAGAGTTGTGTCTTACCTGATTGAGTCCATCTGGTTTCACTGAGCCCTATTAAGGAAAGGTTGTACTGTTTCATTTCTGCTGCTATCTGGGATGCTTTACCAGCTTGGTACATTGTTCTAATGTTCCAGGCGCCAATCTTTGTGTTGTGTTTGGTTGTAAGAAGGGGGGTCAGCTGAGCAACGTCCTTTCGGCTTTTGTTGTCCAGCGTCATTCTTGTCTGCGGCGAGACACCTTCCACTTTCAAACCTTGCTGAATGTTTTCCATAAATGTTTCTGTAATCATGTTGATCCACTAAGCGAATGATTGGTCCACCTAGCTTTACCAGGGCCCCGTTGGCCAGCATCTTTCCAGGTGGATCCAGGCAGGCCTTCATGTCTACCGTAACGGCCTGGGTGGCAGTCCACCCGCCATACTTCGCCCTGCCTGGCAATCCTGTACTTTTTTGCCGTTCCCGCCTCTCACGACTTGGACGTGGGGTTGGGTTTTGAGAGGCGTCTTTCATTTCCCCCATTTTAAAGATGATAAAAAAACAATTTTATCACAATCTCAACCGCTGCTCAGTGATTTGATAAAATAAAGCCAAAACTGATCTGTGTAATCTTGAAATATATATCCAAGCGAAGATGTCAGCCTGCTTTGTAAGGCCTCTTAAGATGGATAAGTCTTATACCATCATACGCTGACGTGCAGACAGCTTGACCACAGAATAGGAGGACGGTAAACGAGTGATCTACATAGTACGTCGTCAATACATGACACCTATTACAGAACAATCATTCAACCATCATTGCTCAGACAGTTAGTCCAGTATGCTCATGTGTTGATTTATGTTTTAAAGGATGAAATGAACAAAAAGCAGTTCGGTAAAGTACTCCGTGCTGGGTTGGCTTAAAAACAGTAGCAGTATGGTGTGGAGAAGTCATGAACCACATGCTACCAGATGGCCCAATGAAAGCTTGAATTGGCAGAGACTAACGTTTATTTAGTAATAAAATCAGGTACAGAAGATGGGGAATGAGAAGGATCACTGGTCCTCCACCGAGAACACACAGAGCCCTCAAGTGCAGAGCAAACTGTCAGGACTTTAGTGGTTGATGCTGATAGTAGTCAATACATCTAATCAATCAAAGACCAATGATTTGTGTTCTTTCCATTTCATTTCTATCAGTGTGACATGGTGGCTTGGTGGTTTGTTCTGTTGCCTCACAGTCAGAAAGTTTGTGGGTTTGCATCCTGACCCTGGTCCTTTCTGTGTGGAGTTTGCATGTTCTCCCCGTGTCTCCGTGGGTTTCCTCTGAGTACTCCGGCTTCCTCTGAAGACATGCAGCTTAGGGTGAACTAGACCCCACAGTTGTGAACGGGAGTGTGATTGAGTTGTCTGTCTGTGTGTCAGCCCTGTGATGAGCAACTTTCTTGGTAGCAGCTAACAGGGCTTTGATGGGAAGAATGAACTTTGCAGACCGGATGAGGAAGAATGCAGATATTCTAGAGATTTTGTGGTAAGGGGTATGGGCAATCTTATTGGCATCTGGATTTGTCTCTTGTTTGAGACAATAAGGCTGAGAGGGACAATTGTGTTAACAATGTATATGAATGTAACTGAATTTGATTATGTAAAACAAAAACCCACTTGAAATCAAGCCTGTTTAGCATAAACAAAACGGACAAACAACTGTGAACAGAATCTTTAGTTAAATTGATACATTCAGGAACTTCTCCTGTGACTGTGTGCTTCGATGGGACTGTTCAAAAACAAACAAGCAAGCAAGCAAATGAGGAAGCTCAAGAGTTGACACCAACATTTCACACCTCTCACCCGGACTTCACAAGTCCGGCAGCACTGTGTGTGAATTCACAGAGAAATGCACAGCTAAGCAACTGTTGCAAGAAACTATAAATATCAATACATACAGAGAGATCTGTGGCACTTCACACCTCGCTCATGTGTTAGAGTAGCATGTGTCCTAACCGTCACTCACGCACTGCAAGGGCGTCATTTGAAGACTTTCTGCATCACCAAACTGATTTGCATGTTATCCTTCAGTGGTCCCACATTTAGTGTCTGTTTTACTGAGAGAAGCACATGGCAAAAAAATATATAATGATCTCTATGTTTATAAACTGGCCAACGTATGAACTAATGAGCTATAATTAACAGCAGGAACAAACTCAATGTAACATGTCTTCATGTTTGATTACTAGCTGTAATATTTCAGTATAATCAAAGGCAGAAGGCACATTTCTTCCTTTTATGGTATAACTGATGCTTCACCAAAGCAACACCTCTGGTTCTACACCCACACCACAAGAACACACTGTTCATTTGTGTTCCTTAGACTTTGCACTCTGTGGCCTGTGGTTTGTCTCATTTTCAGTTTCTTGCAAACTGCAAACATCCATGCGTGGTGTCATTATTGTTGATATTCACGGCATTATCATAGGCCCGTAGTTATGTCGCCTGTCTTCGGTGGCAGGCTAACTGTATCTGAAGAGGCCAACAGGCAACACACACTGACACAAAAAGACGTTTATGATTATAAATTATATAAATGCAGTGTAAAATATATAGAAAGTATGTATTACGGCCTTGCCATTACAAATCAAAAGAAATATCCACTGATGTGTTTCCTCCCTTTTTGTGTTATTCTGTAAGAGAGTTCAGATTTGCTCAAGAAATAACTTTATTGACTCTAAGCTCTAAAAATCTGTAAAATAACATTTTAAGACCTTTCACTGAAAAAAATACAGTAGATGTGGTGTTTTTTTTAACTTTTTTTCAGCACAAGACATCTCCAAATAAGTTCTAACTTGAAATCGAGATAATACAGATACAGGATACTACATCACACACTAATGACACGTTCATTCTATAACCTACGTTGGTGTGACGATGCTGACAAAGAACTCATGAGAATTGTGTACTTGTGTAAGTACTGCACTGGTTCTAATGGTTGATATTAGTTTTAAGGGGGTGGGGATCTATTCTGCACGTACAAAGAAAGATACCATCAACACACACATCACTGACAACAGTACGTAAAAACTGACTCCATAAAAGTTGAATAGGTGGTTCTTATCGCATCTGCGTCTCAAATAACAGGAAGTCAGCAGTTCACTCACCGCCAGAAGCAGTCTAGGTTGTAAGTTACATTTTCACCACAGGGTGGCACTGCTTCCCACCTTGAAAGGAGCACAAATGTGGCGTTTTGAAGACAGCATCTATGCACGGGGAGCACTCGTGTCAGGGCGCAAATATAATTTTTACCAAACCATCAAAGTTGAAATGATTTTCTTTGATAATTCCAAATTAACTAAAAGAACTGCATCTAAATGATTCATCTCTGTGGTCTGGAAATCCTATTTGAACCATGAAAACTAATGAATGACCAAATATATCTGATGACGACCAACTGCTGAACCCAAACCATAATGTTACAACTTTTAGAAAGTAGTTGACATTAAATAAACATAAGCCCCCCCCAACACACACAACGTCTCAGTCATATTTCTGCATTGGCAGCTTAGCATTGTTTATCAGCTTTCATCTGTCTTTGTGGAGTGTGCCTTCTCCCTTCTGTCAAAACTGACGTTTTTGAACACAAGTTGTGTGACACGGGGGAATTGATGTATCCGGCATCTATTTATAACACAGAGAGCAGGTGAGCTCGTACACAGAGGCAAAAGTGATTGCTTGGGATCTTGAGAGAGTTCTTTGTGCCTGTGTAAACACACACACACACACACACACCCATGCTCATAGAAAAAAATGCATACATGAGCATGTGAAAAACGAGTGCATGCAAATACGCATGCATGATCGCATCCGTGTGAACCTTTTCAAGACTGTAGACGGGAGGAAAAATGTTCAAAATCAGATTCTACCCTCCTGAGGGCAGAGCAGATCCATGCTGCACCACAAGATCGTCAGATCCTCTGAAGACTTCAATCAAATGATCTACAGCCCTCAAAAAACCAGCAGACGTCACCCTCATATGAACGCTTCACACGCCATGCAAACAACCATTCAGAGAACTCCACGTCTCTATACTTTATGCCTCCAACAGCGAGGTCAAAGGGATCAGGAACTCAGAGTCAGATGATGATAAAGTAATAGCTTTAGAACGTGTTCCCAGGGTGATATATGGCTGGCTCCCCTGAGAAAAGGGAACAGCACCTGTGGGAATCAGGGGAAGTTGTTTTTTTTTGGTTTTTTTACTGTGGTTACCTGCACCTACCTACACTGTGAGACTGAAAGAGAACAGATGCAACTTAAAGAAGGAAGTAGGCGAGGCCTCTTCTGTCTTGCTACAGAAGACACGTACTCTTTAAGCCAAGGTTGCAGCCCAATATGTAGTGAAAGAAATGCATTACATATTTTTAAAAGTGGAGAGGTTTTCATGATTTTGTCCTTTTATGGCAGTTTTCCTGGACCTACCTGGACTATTCCACAACCACTTCGCAAGTTGGATTACAAACCGTTGGAACGAATAATACATGTAGGTGAACAGATTTTAAGTGATCACAAGGAAATCCTGTCTGTCCGATATCAACACTGTGACAAATGCCTGTGATTGTACTATCAGCCAGAGACTTAACCAGTCCCCTCTTTTTGATGCGGACCTGGGCAGTCTTAAGCGGGTGTCTCACCTTCAGCCTCGTGGTCTCCCTGGAACATTTGGATTTAAAAGGAGAGGCATCCGATCGCCATGAATTCGACACATTCAGGATCTTCTGCATCTTTACCTGGTGCCTCTTCTTCATCCTTACCCTCCTCATCCACATTCTCAGCATCATCCAATTCCACAGCCTCATCCCCGTGTCCTGGAAAAATCTGACGGTGACGGTAGCAGTCCTGGGTGCGCTGATGTCTCTGAGTGCTTCTTTGGTTTTCCCTTGTCTTGTCATGGATCATACTTGGGTGAGGCCGCGCCCTGTAGTTGCTGCTGTGGCATCTTGCCTTACCTTTGTAGCCTACACTGCAGAGTCCTGTGTGATTTGCACCCAGGCCCGTGACCAGAGAGGCTACATGGGTACCATGACAGGCCTGCTCAAAATATTCCAGCTCTGGGGAGGCTGTCAGATGATACCCCTGATTGCGGAAGAGATTCATAGGTACTCATTGCCTCTCAGTGTTGGACCGAGCTGGCAACTGTGGGTCTCCGGTGTGTCGTACGGTGTCTGTATGCTGATGTCTCTACTCACACTTGTGGTCATAATAGGTGATTTTACAGGCCGATGTTTCCTACCTTTTGACAGAGTTTTGGCTGCCTTCAGTTTTTTTGGGATGTTGCTCTACATGTTGACAACAGTGATTTGTTATACCAAAGTGCTACAACTGGGGAATCTGCAAAACTTGACCAGTGGTGCAAAAGTGACTATCTTGGAAACAGTGGTTGCCAGTGTGACTCTATTAGTTTACACAGTGGACTTGGCTCTCACTACCAAACTGTTGTGTGACAGGAGTCACACATCAAACAACACAAGATGAAGCTATGTAAGGTTCAAGTTCATAATGTCCAGTTCATGTACTTACTCAGTGATGAGAAAATCTATATGAAATGATCTAGAATGAATAGAAATTTAGCAGAATTTCAAAATACCATAGCTTTAAAAAGGAAGAGTTATTACTGTATAATGGCTTCGAGGATAAAAAAAAAGGTTTTAATGCCTTTTCCTTTGCCTTACATTGTACTTTCAGGCAAACTGTATCATAACCAATACATTTATCAGTGTTTAAGGGATTCAAATCATAGCCTATATTCCATTGTATGGAAACACTGTGATCGCAATGTTAGTTCTTATCTTTAAAGGTGTGATTTTTTTGTGTGTTTTTTTTATGTTGGAAAAAAGCTGAAATTTCTAAACTGACATTTATAGTGCAAGAAGTGTAGGTGGAAGAGAAAGTGACGTTCAAGCACCCAGCATCCTGTTTTGTCATAACAACATGCTGTGCTTGCCGGAATCATTGGTGACAAAGCTTGGAATTAAACTGTTGATTGAAATATTAGAATGTAAGATCATCTGTTAAATGCAGAAAAATTACTGAAAACATGTAGAAGACAATAAAAAATATATATTTAGTCTCATCTGTCAAAATTTGTAATCATTTGAAGTCTAACACAATCAGACCAGTCACATAAGTTACCATGCATATACACTAGATGGCAATAGTCTCATTATCATGCACCACTATGCAAATCAGAGAATGGACTTCAGATGTAGAGTATAAAGAATGTTATTTTATAGCGGAAATGTATTTGGCCCTGTTAATGTTTTCTACCAAAAAAATTCAATTAATCAATAAAAATGTTTGCATTTAAAAAACAAACAAACAAGAAACAGCTCAGTTGTTGTTTCTATTATGTAGTGCTGATAACCATTGTAAAGATAGTGATCTGTAAGAGGTGGAAGTATAAGTAAACAGTACTTAAATACAGAAAAAAAGTTTTTTGGCCCAAATAAAATTTTTGAGGCTCTGTTTCTGAAATGAGCTTTGAGTATATTTTTTTCCGTATTTATTTTGTGTATTTATGAGCTAGAACTTTTACACAGCACTGTAATAATGATAATATTAATAATAATAATAATAATAATAATGACGTCGTTACATTTTACACTGTTTATCTTCTCACATCTGCCTCATCTGTCCCAGGCCTACTTAATAGCAACAATGAGAAATCGATCACCCACTCTGGACCGCACAGCGAGCGGTTGATCTCCGAGGATCAGGATCGATTGCTCTGGCCTAATGAGACTCCAGCGTTTTTTCTTTAAGGAAATGAGTTCAGTTAGTTGTCAACAGGCAGAGCGAGTAGGCTGAACCGAAACAACTCAGGACGTGGAAGCGGTAACACAACGTTACTTTACGGTACCTTATGGTAACAAACCGTCTCATTCTGGACCTTTAAAGCCGCTCGGTGTATCTAGGTAAACATGAAGTCGTCTGCACACGGTAAGCTATCACTTGTCTCTGTGTTGAAACAGCCCAGCATCTGCTAGTTTGGAAAGAAAAAGCACGACTTTGTAAAGAAAACCGCGATTCTCCTTTTATATCCGTTCTTTTGCACTATATTAAGCAAATGTTGACCGAAACAACGGGAAAAGTTCAATGTTCCATTGGTCTGAATGTTGTTACTAGCTTGTTCTCGGTTTTCACAAAAGATAGGTTTTATTGGCGTAAGTTTGGTTAGCAAAGCCTGATAGGTCTCATTTTAGACCTCAGGCAAGCTAGCACGCTCATTAGTTGGCATGACTAGTTTCAAAATGGCCATATGTTACCAGTTTAAAAGATTTACTTGTGTCACCACTTGATTTGAGTTGCCCGTACACGAATAAGTAGACAACCAAGCCATCCGGCGAGCAAATGTACAGCTGCCACCATTATGTCGTTAATGTTTATGTTTATCTTTTCAATACTGTAATGCTTGTGCCTGTCGGTGTTTTTCAGAATCTCCCTGAGGACCATGGACAAGTGAAACCTGACTCTGTGCTGCATTGCCAAAGGCAGAGTCTCAGGCTGTATTGAATGGCACTGAGGATACAAGGTAAGCACTTTGCCAGTAAATTTGAACTCATTATCGATTAGTCTCCTCTACTACGCATGACCTCTGTGAGGACAGAGTCCGTAGAGGCAGAGGGAGATGAAGGACCGTCCCAACGAAAACTTATGGTCACGCCAGTCCATGTAGCATGATGTCACTCATCTGACCAGACAGGAAATGACATAAGTGATATGATGACATATTGGTTTTGGCACTATAAATGTAACCTCATAATAGGGAAGTTAATAATCAATCAGTTCTGGATGTGTTTCTGTTTTGAATTTAATAGAATAAGAAAATATTATATTCAATAGCATAGGCTGTGTATTATTTCCTATAACTATATGTTGTGTTGGGCACATTAGGGTGCTAATCAGGGAAATAACAGCAGTATTTTGTTGGTTTTAAAACTTTATTGAACCAGCAGTTCTTCATAAATATCAATTTTACCCATACCTTTATTTTAATGAAGGTATGGAAGGCACGATTTTATGTTATACGATTGACATCGGTGGTTGTGTCATGGCGAGGCAAGTTGGGCGACCATCTAGTAATTGGAGGGTTGTTGGTTGGGCATGTAGAACAGTCCCTTAGTAAGACACCTGATCCCTAATTACTCCTGATGAGACAGCTAGTGCCGTGCATGGACACCTCTGCTGTCAGGCTGTGAATGTGTGACTTCTAAGTCTCTTAAGATAAAAGCCGGATGTGTGACGTACATTAGCAGGGCAGAATGTTTGGATATTTGAATTGATCAACTGTACAATTTTCTGATTTTATTTTGTACCCGTACAGTAAAAATATCATTATCTGATGAGAGATGAGACCAAGGCGTCTTCTTGAAGTATGAAAAGTAAAAGTCAATACAAGAGAGGTGTTTTACAGGTTCTCAGCACAAATTGACCTCAAGGTAGAATGAAATGTTGAGCAACTCGCAATGCTAGGCTGCAGTATCTAAAGATTTTCTCCACCGTATTTTAACAAAAACAGGACAGGTTTATTTGTCGGTTTATTTTTTGGGGGATGTAACGTAACACCTTTCATGGCAGTTTGCTTCCATGCTCGAGGGACTTTAAACACATTTGTATAATGGCGACAGGCCTACAACATTATGATCTATGGCTGTGATTCCAATCTATAGATCCTGTAGCACCCAAAAGGCTTCCATTTGGGCCTTTAAATAGTCATGATATCCTTGAGGCCAAACTCATGTAAAGATGATTTATTGACTGCAAAATCTGTTATTCCCTGTGAAGCGACCTGCGGGCCATAGCCCAGTAAGACATGCCAGTCTGTGCTGTAGCCTCTAGTGTACATCTCTGTCTGTCTCTATTTCTCTGCTTCTGCTTGAACGTCACCCATTACCCTGTTTCAATGTGTTTCCATCCTGGGTGTCTGGTGACGGAATGACATTTCCATCACTTTCTTACTTTGATTATGAGCTGTGAGGCACTCTAATTTTTTCAAGACTTAATTCATGGCTATTCCAGTGAGGTTAGTTTGCCTCTTAAAACAGTATTTCACCTCTCATCCTCGCAATTATTTTTTCATGATCCATGATCCTGTCGCCATAAAGTTGATATCGCAAACATCCTGTTAAGATCCTTTCCATTCAATAATCGCCTGCTTACTTCAGCTGTGTAAATTCTCTTCTAACAGTGTGCTATCTAACATTTTTTTGGCTGGCCCTCTTGGCCTCGAGCCATTGGGCCATTGGGACATTGGGCCATGGGTTATGTTGAACCCCGTTCTGCACTTTGTAATTCTGACTGTTGGTGAGTTAATCGACTGTTAAACATACCGTAGATGATATCTGTATGGCACATGAATGATTTTATTGGCTGTTATCTGGTGTGTGTAGATAAAAACGTTGCATATACTTAAGTTTGGCTTTGTCACAGTAACAGTGGGCTGAGGGCCAGTGCTGTGAATTTAAAGTTTTTCAGATGAACAATGAGTAAATCAGTTTGATTTGGCATTTTAGTAGGGTGTCATGTGCATTTGAAGTGTGGTGTGGTTTACATGAATTTCAACAATTCCTGGAAGCATTTTTAGTGGCTGACCTGTCTTTGACCTTTGTCTTTTTTTTGACAAGGTCAAAGTTTTGTATTCTCTTTCTTTTGCCAATGGTCAAATTAGAGGAGAAAACTTTAAAGTGACCTTAAAATATATTGTAAGAATTCATAATTCTTATCAATCTTACTAGATTTTTGTGAGATAAATGTACTAAATGTAAACTATGAGGATGTTGTATAATGATGTAAAATTTTAAAGGTTATAATATAAAATAAAATAATCCATATATTTTCAAATATGAAGTAAATTCATGTTTAAAATTCAAATGGACCTTAAATTGTTTTGTTAAAATCAGGACAACTTCTCAAGCCTTATATACAGGTAGTACATTCTATTGAATAGTGAAAAAAGTAGAGGGGTTCACCATGTGCAGCCGTGGAAAAATACTTGGGCCTTCATCTTTGTTTACATGATGAGAAGGGAGAAAGAAACGGTGTCAGTTTGGAAGACGAACACCTGTGAGAAAGTCGTTGAGGGTTTGACTTTGAGCAGCAAGTGTGGTGAAGGGAGACGGAATGTCAGAATGAATTTAATAGATCAAATCTTCTCTATGCTTGGCTAACACGGTGGTGAGAGTTTACGATGACTTCATGAAAGCACTAGCTGTCAAGATATGAGTGGATTTCACCATTTTGCCAAAGATTTCACAGAGGAGAAGCTTTACTCACTCGCTTTGTTATATATATTATGCAATGCTGTTCCATCCATGTGGGCCATCTTGTTGCAATGCTGTCAAACAGGTACTAGCAGTATGTTGTGTTTTTTTTGTTTTTTTTAACAACTCTGGTATGTCATCTTAATCCTACACCATGAGACAAGGAACATGTTCTGCCTATCGAGCTCCAAATAAGAATTAGTCGACACCCCTGTTGAATGAGCACCTGTTCATGGCCCTGACTCGATTTGCAGCTTTCCAAGTTCTCACCATGTCCAGACTGAAGTCAATAAAGCTCAGTGACAGCTTTGTGAACCTGGGCTGTATGTAAAACAAAGTCATTTTTCAGTAATCACATGAAAAATGTTTCACGTGAGGTTGTCAAAACAATAGGATAAATACAGACCAATATCTGGACTAGTTTGTTGGAACTTACCCTTTGCTGAATTTCCTCTATAAGGTTAATCAACCAAATGAAAGTATTTGTTCTTCTTGAATTGAAAAAGTTTCTCTCTTTCATTGTTGAGTCTCTTTAACCCCTCATTCAGACCTCCTAGATAAGAAACTCAGTCAAACCCGGCTCAGTTTGGTCCTCTGTCTTTTTTTAACATCTCAGCTACCATCAGCTGTTATCGAATAATGCCTTTGGGTAATGCGCTCACATTTTTTATGTCGATGTAAAGTTGTCAAAGATGATTAATTCCTTGCTTTTGGATTAATAGAAAGCATTGGCAGATATAGTCATTTTTATGTCCAAGCTTATAGACAATTCATTTCCTGAGTTCATTGTTTACTGAAACGATAACAAATATAGATAATCACTATTCTAGCTTCAAGTCACAATTAGTCGTGGTTAAAGAGATACAAAGGCATTGAGCCTACGACGTTATGTCAGTGTGTACAAGGCAAGGCGTAACAAAGCCATAATGTTTATTTGAGCAATGTCCAGACGTTTGAGGGACACGTGATCTTTCCTGAATTGCAAATTGAGGCGTGTCTGTGGATTTGTGTCAGTGGCCTTGTAGATCTTCCTACAGATGGGATGGTGAGGCGCCATTGTCTTGTCAGTTTGACGATTGCAGTGTGCAGACGAGTAAAAGCGACCTAGTGTTTTCTTCTTTTAGTGGTATAGAGTCTCAGCTCTGAATCTATATTGACTTTACCTTCATTTGTTTGTCGTGACTGTAATAAAGGCTTAGGATCTGCTCAAGTGGAAGACATTTGTAAACCTTTGTTTCAGAGTGACGCGTTGCCTCTAGTAAGCGTCCCTTCAATTCGTTCAGGTGCCAGAAAACATCAGTTTTCATGCAGACAGGTGTTGCTCCCTCTCCCGTACCTCCGCCGAAATAATGACCGTTACTGGGACATCAGGAGAATGTCAGTGTGTCACTACGCCTACTGTCTCCGACGTCTGCTGACAGGACCATTCGCCTTGCTACCACCTTCACAATAATCACCTGTTTACGGAGGAAAGAGACAGAAGAGAGGTGTTGGGAAATGAATAAATATAGCCTTTCTATAAATATTGAGTTACCGCTTCTCACTTGAAGCTGAGCTACAGTATCTTCACAGACCGCTTTTTAGCTGAGAGCAAAAATAGACGCGAACGTTGCAGGATTCATCTGCTGTTCAATTTGGGCTCCGAGGAGCAGTGCAGCTATCTTATATGAGATTATTACCACTCCATCAGAAATTCAAGAAGGCCCCCCACTATGAGTTACAGTTTAGCTAAAAACACAATGTAGCCTTTTGCCTTTGCCGTCTGCCTGTGCAATGCTTTGGCTGTAAAGCAACAATGCAGTTTAGCCCGTGTGCATGAATTACTTACTTTACTTCATGTACACAATGTGTTGCTTAATTAGTGAAGTAGACGATGTAAGCCGAGTGTGGATGTTTGTGCACTTATAATAACACGCATGTAAATGTGTAAAACTGTATTAATTGTCACAAAAAAAGTGCCACAAGGTAGTTAAAGGCAGTGGGAGGGATCTATTTATTCATCCATCCACCCACCCGTCCTGTCAAGGATTATGGAGTGCGGTGGGTAACGGCATCTGAAAAGGAAAAACAACAACAGCCGAAGAACTTTTACACGTTTATCCTGCCTGTGACACATTGACAGTAAAGATGGTTCCTGTAATTGTTTTTCTTTGTGTATGTACGCATGTGATCATGTGTCGTCTGGAAATTACGTAGGATGGTGACATTAGCCAAGTTTCCAGTATTATTTGAGAAACAGAAGACTCTTTGTGCACAGAAAACAAGACTTTGGTCCATCAGTGTCCAGGGATCTGCCAGATGTGGCTAGCTGATCCGCCCTGAGGGCCTTAAGGGCAAATGCAGCAGAGATTAGCATGTGCGTGTTACTTAGAAGGTTTAGCTTTGTTTTTTATTTGTTTTGAAGGTAAGTGAGATATGTCTTTTGCTACTCACAACTCCGTTGTGCTGGCTGCCTGGTACCATCTCATTTCATCAGAGGATCACTATGCTGATTACATAGCACTTAAAGTAGGCTAATTATTACATTGGCAATGGAAGCATTTTTATGCACACATTCAGTCTTGGTGGAAACTTTTGGAACACAACACTGAAAAGCTAGTCTCCATCTGAAATCAGACCAAAACTAAGCTAAATAAAATATGTACAAGTATAGATTGTGCCACTTAGTTAGCCATGATGCAAACAGGTCTCCTCCTCTGTCCAACAGGTTGTCTGCCCCCGTAACCGGAGGAGACCAAGCGTGATCCTTTTTTTGTCACCACCGTAGCCGAGGAGCTCATTCAAATATAATGAGGGCTTGTTGGGGAGCTTAAGCAGCAAAGCGAGCAGTGCATTATTTAACATGAACATCATCTGGATCAGTGAACTAACATGGTTTGAAAAAGGCTGAACCCACAGAACACGACCCAGTCCAGGAACACAAAGCCTCTTTCTGTTTGTTATGAATAGCATCTCACTGTGTTGTTGGCCTGTGTAAGTGTATTAAGTTTATCAGTTGTGCTCGTTTTAAAGCTAAAAACACAGTACTAAAGACTGCTGTGTGGTGTCGTTGTGTTTTCCTTTGTGTGTCTGGTACACAGCAGTCCATTTTGTTGTCCTCGTACGCTGCAACAAGTGTCCTATAGTCTCTTTGGGTCACAAGTTGTTCATGAGCCTTTCCTTTTCTTGCTGTTGTGACACAAAACAACTGAACCATTGCTGGCACCCAGCCGTCCTGGTGACCAGATTTAAAGTTTTACGCAACAGTCATAATAATGTGTTATGTTAGTGGAAAAAAACCCCCCTTAAATCATTCTTTTTTTTTTTTTTAAATGTCTTAAATCTCTTTAGGAAATATTATGTTGGTGCCATTGAGAGCAATTTGAAATAAATAAGAATAAGGCGAATAAGGCTTTCAAGGTCATTCAATGGACACATTTTGCTCTTGTAGTCAGGTCCAGCTTGGACATCCATTATCATTCCACGCTACCCATCCATTATCTATACAGCACATCGGCGTCAAGGTCACAGTGGGGCTGGAGCCTATCCTAGTGGTCATTGGGCAGAAGGCGGCCCTGGCAGGTCACCAGTCTATCACAGGGCTGACACACAGACACAGACAACTCAATCACACTCCCAGTCACACCTGTGGGGAATTTACAATTAAGTCCAGTTCACCTAAGCTGCATGTCTTTGGAGGAAGCTGGAGTACTCGGAGGACACCCACGCAGACACGGGGAGAACATGCAAACTCCACACACAGAGGACCAGCGTCTGCTCACGATGCAAACCCACAACCTTCTGACTGTGAGGCAACAGAACAAACCACCAAGCCACCACGTCACATATATAGATAGAAATTAAAAGAACACAATTCATTGGTCTTTGATTGATTAGATGTATTGATCACTATCAGCATCAACCTTAAGTCCTGACAGTTTGCTCTGCACTTGAGGGCTTAATGATGTCTTACATGACTGTCTGAGAAGGACCAGTGATCCTTCTCATTCCCCATCTTCTGTACCTGATTTTATTACTAAATAAACGTTAGTCTCTGCCAATTCAATCTTTCATTGGGCCATCTGGTAGCATGTGATTCATGACTTCTCCACACTATACTGCTGCTGTTTTTAAGCCAACAAGGCATGGAGTCTTCTAGAAGGCCTACCGGCCTGCTCTGTCTTCATTTCATCCTATACTTTAGGTGAATACTGGGGCTTTTCTCCAGATCGAGGTGGTGGGGGGGACTAGAGCCCATGCCGTTATTCGTTTGTCAACACCCAAGAGAGGTCAACGGCCACAAGGCTGTCTCTTACTCATTCACTCACGTACTCACATACACACACACAGACACACACAAACGTACACACAGAGATAAATAACAAACCAGCTCACAAACACTTAAATGTGTTTCCAATTCCAGTTTCCGATTACTCTTAGAGATACGTCTCTCCATAGTTTGGGGGCAGGGCAGAGAGGCAGGTGTATGTATACATGCAATGCACACACCACGACGCCAGTAGTTAATGCATTTCTCTCTCTGTCTCTCTCTCATACACACACACAGTCGTTAATAGGGGCGATCATCTTAGAGTTGTCAGCAGATATTAGTATTTTTTATTATGTAAGATTCATTATTATTACTCTACCGTATTGTCCATTTGGATTGTATGTGGTGGCCCCCAATACTTGTTATATTTATCTGCTTTGGCGTTGTTTGTGCCATATCTGCTCCCCCCGGTTTGAGAGAACTAATTTTTTTCCGTCCATAGCGTTGTCAGGACAGGGACAGAAAACCCCATGTAGTTCTAAATCTGAAATCCCTTTAGAAACAGCTGGCTTCTGTATTTCATCCCGTTTTTTTTATCTGATGCAGTAGGACAGGGTTATTTGTTCTGATGAAACATGAAACTCGGTCAAATCCTTAAACGGTGTAAAACTTGTTTTCAAGTAAGACGATCAACAATCGGCTTACACGGCCGGGACTTGCTGTTGTGATAATGAGACACGCCTGAGCAAAAAATGATAGCCTGTTCAGCTATAGCGTGTAAGAGAGATGTGGTCCACTGACCTTCCAGAGGTTATTGCGACCATATTTTGTCAGCACACTATTTGGGTTATCTTGTTTCCTGGGCAAAGTGTGCTGTAGTTGTTGGAGGAAGGCTGATAGCTGACAGTCATAGTGATCTTACCGCCCAACATTTCTCTCGCGGCCTGGCTCGCCAGTTTTTCTGCATTCTTCAAACAGTTGCGCTACAGTTGTGGATTTGTCTTAGCTAGAAACTGCAATCACAAAGAGGTTTGAGAAACACATCAACCAATCTTGGGTCATAGGGCCACTCAGACATTGTGCCCACGTACCCACACTTTACACAGTAGACTTGTAAACAGTTTAATTGATTAAATGATTATACGTGCGATTTGATCTGATGATACATACAACTTTTTTTTTTCCATATGTACTTTTACTTGTCACGAGGGCACATGAGAAACTTCTAAGGTATCTAAGAAAGGAAGAACAAGCCCTCTCAGTATGTTTACATGCGTGTTAAACTTTTGAGTCAACTCCAACTAAACCGATAATATGTTCTTGTTTTTCATTGGCAACATTAGCAAAAAATGTTTATGTTGGTGTGTTACTCAGATACGCAAATAACCCAGCGGTGTAAGGGTCCCATATTTTCTTCCCCTGCAGCATGTAAGTCGGTCGTTAATGTCTGTAACAACAGACAGAGTGTGAACGGTTGATGTGTCCTGGAGGGTTGTCTATTATGTAAAGGGCTTTAAGAAAATGTCCTCCAGAGATTAGTTCTTGAAATCTGTAATTTGTGACAGCTAGTGTCAAGCTGCGTGTCTCAAACCCGCCTCCTTCGTCGAAGAATTACACCCACAGGCTGGACTCCTTGCGCTCACGCTTAAGAATGGGAAGCAGAAATGTGTTGTATTGGACCGCAGCACCCGATACCAAGCTATGCACCTTCTACCGAGATCACAAGAACAGAAGGAGGAATGGTTAGGGCTCATATTTAATGACAATGGTCCTGAAAACATTGTAACAAATAGATACAAAATCTTGCCAATTTTTTACAATCACTTTCAGACTAACAGTACAAAATTAGCTTTGCATCGGCTCAGGATTGGTGAGTATTGAACTGATAGTAGTCTAAACTTATTGAGAAAGCTGTGTTAGCTGGTGGCTATCGTGTTAGATCGTGCAGACCGCACCAAGGTGCAACTTGGATGTGAAATTTCACATTGCATAGATCCGTGATCAGTCCTTAAAATGTACGTATTTAGGTATAGAATGTGTTGTGTATAGAAAAATGCCACCAGCCATTTAGCGGCTGAGTAACAGAGGAGCGTAAAATTCAGACTTGTCATTGTTTCACCGCCTCGGTCTTGGAACTTCTGCAGTTTTTCATTCAAGACCTCTAAACCTGGTGTGCCATGTCATTAGTAAGTAAAACTCAGAGTTTACTTGAGACATAAGAGCTCTAAACATGAGTGTTCTTCAATACTCCGTCAGTCTGACACCTGGCATTGCCAAAATGGCACTTTAATTCTTCAATAAGTAAATAACTTTATTTGTATAGCAGCTTTCATACAGTAAATGTAACTCAGTGCTTTAATTGCATGCATTGCGTTCATCGCATAAAATAGAAAAAAAATCTACAAAAAAAGCTGTTAAAAAAATTATATTTAATTAATATATGATAGAATTGAGGTAAAAAGACATAAAATAAAATTGTATAAAATAAAGCTAAAACTCATAATACAGACAGACAGGCCACCACAACAATTCGGGCTTGAAATTAAGGCATGAATCCATTTTGTGGCATCTTTTTGAATTATGAATGGCCATACTTTTGCTTTTACTTTATGGTTCTAAGGTTGAAAAGTGATGTTTTGGTCACCTTGTTGAAGTTGGACTTAAAGCTTAGATCTGAATCTAAAACAACACCAAGATTTGTAACCTCGTCTTTAATCACAGGAGTTAAGGAATTAATTATTAAACAGCATTTCTCTGTTTGTGTTGAAGGGTTTCAGTTCAGGAAATTGTTGCTCATCCATTTGTTTATTATCACAAGACAAGTAGAAATCAAGTTTATTGCTGCAGCATCATTCGGTATGCCATCAAGTTCCTCAGACATATATTCTCCAAGTTTGACGTAAAACTGTGATATATGTTTTAAAGTGGTTTAACACGCAGTCTGATAGACCAACCAACTTTTCAAGACAATTGATTAGGATGTCATGGTCAATCATATCTCTCTCTCTAACCCTACATTTGGTCTAAGAGGTTGAGAATTGACACTTTGTTTTCTTCAGAGTTTAGTCTGAGGTCCCTGATTTTAGCGACAATTGTTTCAGTGCTGAGGCTTGTTCTAAGGCCTGAACAAGTAAAGGCTACTGCAAACCTCCACAGCACAGCAAGAAGCGGTTTACCTGCAAATGCACGCACTTCTTAATAGTGTTATCCGCCCCCCACAGACCAAAGCCAATCAGAGCTATTGCTCATTTGCACATTGTTTGTCCCACCCCAAGCAGCTTGCTCAGAACAATGAGAGAGAGAGAGCGAGAGTGAGGGGTGAGAAAATAGGACCGAAGAACCTGAGCTTTATGTACAGAAGATGGAATTATACTACATTGCTAATATAGATTTAATACGGGACCTTTTAAATTCGCCACAAGTGTTCTTTACAGGCATTTCTTGCCATGCTTTCTCTCGTCGTGCATCAAGTTGCACATTTCTTTGACAAACAGCCGATTTCTATTAATGCATATGTGTATGATTTGCATTCCACATTTTTGCCTTAATTGCCACGCTGATAATCCGCAGTACATTGTGCATGTAAGTACACTGAGCCATTCTGTGTGAGATTTCACCAGTGGGGTGTGTAATCCTTAGGCAACTGTTAAACATATATAAATTGTTAACAGGTACATGAAGTGTTGGCAGTAGCATGAACGTGAGCGCTGTGCTGTGAGACACTTTGCAAGTCATTATCTACACTGTGTAAGCACATGGAAAGCTATTACTACTGCAAATAAACAGCAGGAACTAAAGTTGGATTGCTTTGATGCCCTTACAAAGCACCCCAGATAAGCTGCAACGCTCTGGAATTTTGTGATGCAGTACTGGGAAACGTGTGACATATCTTAGCACGAGGGGTGACACGATGGCTAGCTAGAAGGTTGTGGGTGCTCATCGGGGCCTTTCTATGTGGAGCGTACATGTTTTCTGGGTACTCCAGTTTCCTCCCACCTCCAAAGGCATGCAGCTTATGTGAATTGTAGTACCCAAATTGACCGTAGGTGTGAATAGGAGTGTGTTGAGTTCTCTCCATGGTGTGGGTGTACCCCGCCTATTGCCCAATGACTGCAGGGATAGGCAACGGCCCCACCGCAACCCTGTACAGTTGGATGGATGTTGGCAGGCTTCTTTCCTGTTTTGGCCTGGTTGTTTTATCGCTTTCTTCAGTCTGTTTTTTTTTTTTTAAATAATGAGCATCCTGTCAACGCCACTGGTGTCATGAAGCAGTAGCATGTGACATTTGAGTTCATGCGAGGCTTGCATTTGATAGCAATGTGTTGCATTGGCACAAGGCAATGAGCAGAATGACTTGCAGAAATACTCATACCGAGCGGTTAATGAGCTGCGTCGACTGAAATATCAGACCAACATCCCACACGTACATACTTAAACGGAATAAATCAGACGGCAGAAAAATTACCCATACCTATGGAGACAATTGGGCTTTTCAGGTTCCTGAAAAACATTCTTGATCATTGTCTATTGTCGAAGAATTAATGCGTTTTCGCTAGATGCCATCTCCTTTCTCAGACTCGGTGAGCCAATTTCCCACAACAGTTGTGTTTATTGTGATTCATGCTCATTCCCAAGTGAGCCATGGAGAGTTGTTGACTGGGTTGTTTTCCCACTGGTCTTAGGAGATGCCTGTTTCCTCTTTAGGAACCACTTCATTTACCCATACCTCAGTAAGCGATTTCATTTATTTCACTGCTGTTTGTTCCTGGAGACATTTTGCCATTATTCCATGTTGCTTCTTCTGTTCTGTGCTCGTGTAAGGCACTTATCATCTGATCTATCTTACTATATTATCATTTATCACTAACTTATGAATGTCAACTACTCAAACGTTTTGCCCTCCTAGTGGAATTCTCTGTGTATTATTTATTGTTCAGCTGTTGTTGAGATTTATTTAAGACTGAAACTCAGTATACTAGTGGTCATTGAAATCAAGGTTAATATTAAGGCATTACACCTGCTATGGCATCTCTAACTGAGGCATGGTCTCAAGTGCAACTTGCATGCACAGGCGTATTTACCCTTAGCCACAGGATGTTGGTGCTATTGCCCTTTGTAAATGCACATCTGTGATGAGGAGAACAGTGGTTAGGGTCTAGTCCCTGGAAAGCCATGTTAAGAGAACACGGGGGTAAGCAGAGTGGGGCAGCCTGTTCTCAAAGTCCCTCATTAGCTGAGGTGGGAAGTCAAGCGGGACCGCTAGCTTACATCTTGCCCCTCATAATAAAACCTCTCCAGCTTTATTTTCAATTGCCTCTATTGTTTCTAAATGGGTTTTAGTCATATTACGCCACAATTACTGAAAATCAATGGTTTTTTGTGAAACTATGCCTTTCTTATTCATGTTTAGGGGTGTCTGCAGTGTGTGTAATAGCGTTGTGTATTTTGTCATTACCAGATTGCACAGAGGGAGTGAGCTGTGATTATGTCCCTAATTAATGCAAAACATGGGGGTTAATGAGGCTGGGCTGCTTCTGTGATTAGCACAATCAGCATCAATGGAGAGGCCTCATTCCACACTGTGCTTCTTTGGCAGCTTATTGGCACAGGGAAATGCTGTGGAAGTGACAGAAGTGTGAATGTACGCACTTGTTCCAGCTTTTTAGCGTTACGCAACAGAGCCAGTCGACAAGGGATGGGTTGAAAATAATGTAGTCGCTAATCAGATTCACAACAGTATGGATTGATTTAGTATGTTTTTGAGGTTAAAGCATGGTAGTGATAGAACACATTAAATGTTAGAATCTGGTAGAAACTAAAAACTACTTGACTGCGATGTACGGTATTTGCTCTTCAGCAAAGAAACGTTTTGACTGCAGCTTCAGTGACTTAAATGTCAATGGAGTGCAGGTTGGCCTGAAAGGTTGCAGCCACGTACTCAGTGTAGCTCGTACATCTCCAGCAAACTCTGTTAAAAAATGCTTGTCTTACGTCATACATTTTGATAAATTGGATTGAGATTAACATTGCTACTTTAGTGACACATAAAGCCACCATGTTGCTAATTTCAGAGTACACCGTCCCAATACTCCAACTGTGGCTCAGTCAACATCACTCATCTGCTCATGTTGGTCCAAATCAGTGGCCTGGCCCACCAAGTTCTGACATTCTTTTTATTTACCAGGTATTTCAGTCAGCCTCACACGCCTGCTTGTGTTGGGTTAGTTCTAGAGTTTGGGTTCTGTTCCACGCAACGTTAGCAAATTATTCCTCCTCAGAAGCAGACTTGTCAGTTTTGCTGTCTGCCACGCTAAATTGTTTTGCTCACACACGTCACATCATACGTCATCGTGCTTTGTGCCGCTCAGTTACGCATTTTCATCAGAAAGCAATGGATCAGTGTAGATGTAGCAAAACGTGCTACATCGGTCTTGTCTGCAAAAATGTGATCTATCACTCCACTGGTGACCAAATACAATGGTCTCATTGTGGTTGTGCTGACTGAGGGCTGACTAGAGACAGAGGTGGCTGGCAGACTGCCTAGCTGGGTAACAAGCTCACTCGTGACCCACGTGACAATGTGTGGCCAAGCTGGATCCTTATTTGGGGGAGCCAGTCATGACCTCATGTCACTTCTTATGTTATGGGTGGCATGATGTCATCAGTTCACTATAACACAGAAGAGGTGCACTCAGATACATATCTTGGATGTCCACTTACCATATTTCCCCAGCATCATAGGTCCAGGAAAACTCCAAAACTCCAGAACCACAATATGTAAACCAAAAATATTAATTAACTAATGACTATTCACCAACTGCTGCATTTTGAAGCAAATGTTTTTGATTTGACACTGTGGTAGCTTAAAATGATCATTTCTGCTGCTCTTTACAATGACCAGTGCTTCACTGCAAATCAGGCACATTGTTCTGTATAAGCAAATAACAAAGGTAAACAGTTAAGAATTCACAATTTTTTTCTCATTGTGTTTAGAGGCTCAACAATGTAGCTGTTTCTCATTTTCCTTTTGTCAAAATCCATTAACCACAACAGACTTCCAAATAAAGCCTGTTTTATTTTAACAAGAAATGTGGGAATGTGAATCTGAAGGCTGATCCATTGTCCCCATGATTCATGTTTAGGCTGTCGATACCAGATTACAGTTCTGGTTGTGTTTTTTCTTTGCCGCCTACCAAAGTTTTACCCCAACGGTCATGCTAACTGTAGGACAAAATGCTTAAGATTATATCTTGTCAATGGTAAACTCAGTTCATTGTCTGGACATTGGCAGGATTCATGTTGCTTGGATGTCAGAAGCTCCAACATGGTTTATATAAAATGTAAGATTTAAACGTGCTAATTTTAGAATATGCTGAAGCAGTGTAATAGAGCGATAAAAGCTTGTGACAGTTGCTGAATTGTTGGCCAAGGTTTAACCAGAAGGAGTCCTGGTCACAAGACACATCTGTTTTATGTGACGTGAGTATTCTCAGTGTAATTAACAGGAGTAGCTATTTATAAACTACCAAAACTCTTCTGTCAGCATTTCACAGGTTATTGGTTAGAGATTATTACAAATTATAACCCCTGGGAAGAAGAAGAAAAAAAAGGCAAGAGATAAAAGTAACATTTTAAAGGACTCAAAGCACATGGCGCCTTAGATCTGGCCACTCAGCAAGTAGCTTGAAACCTTTGCTCTGAAGTCATTTTGTTTAATAACCAGTTAATGAGTGATTTAAGGGTACTTGCTATCTGGTCATGAAATTCACTGCACCATGAAAAGCATAACTTCTCTGTTTTGTGGCGGACGTTGTTTGATGTCTTTTTCACTTCTGTGTACTTTGCCCCTGTTCCTCACCGTATATTGAAATATATGGGGAAATTTATATCACACGAATGTCTTCATGATTTTACCGCATCCTGGGATAGATCACATGTTAGATTGTTAGACATACTGAAAGTCAGTTTTTTAGGCTGTTTTCTGATGGAGCTCTTTGTTCTCCACAGACAGTGACTCAGTGGGACTACGGCAATGACAAGCCGGCATTCTAGCCATGCAGACAGACCTCCCTCCACAGAACCACGGCCGCTCGCTATGGCCCCCAAACTCCATGTGCAGCGGTCACTGTCAAATGAGAACATCACTATCCACTTTACAGCTCTTGGGAAGGAGGAAGAGGAGGAGGAAGAAGAGTTGTACACTACATCTGTCCCCACTACCTCACCTGCTCCGGTTGACTCAAATGTTGTGACAGCTATCGAGGCAAGTGAGGACATGTTTGAAGAAGGAACACTGGAATCTGCAGCCACTGCCGCCTTCATTTCTGAATCCAGACTTTCTCCAGTTCCGGAACATTCACTCGACAATAGCAGTTCTCCTACACATAGTCAGTCTGTGCTTTTTGCTGAGCAAAAAGGCTCACATTCTAAGTCTTCTCCTACTAAATCTTCAAGCTTTCCCTCCAGCGACAAACCCTTCCTCAGTTTGATTAAGTCTTTCTCCTCTGACATTGAGCCTCGTGATGGGGTCTCACCTTCTAACCCTACATCAGTGCGGCACCGGCATCTAATGAAGACACTAGTGAAATCCTTTTCATCGGATACCTCCCAGGACTCATCCTCATCCTCCCCATTATACCGTCTTCCGGAATCTCGTCTTAACCTGCAACTCTTTAAGCAATTCACACAGTCTCGGATGCCGGTCGCTGCTGTGTCAATAGCCAATGACTCTAAAACTGCCCCATCATCTCCATTAACCTCTCAAGATGCCCGTAGCTTCTTCAAGGTATCAGAAGTTGAAGCACGCCTTGAAGACACCAAGCGGCGTCTTTCTGAAGCCATCTATGAACCGCTACAGATTCTGAGTAAGATCATAGATGAAAAGGGTGGCGGCGGCAGCAGTATTTACCGGCCGAGGTCTATCTCTGCTAGTGCCTCAGAACTGTCCAGCATGTCGAGTATCAATGGGCATCTGGAAAGCAACAACAATAGTTACTGCATCAAGGAGGAAGAAGGATTCGAATTGGAAGCTGACGGTGCCACCAGCGAGGCCTCTGGTCCAAATGAATCACCTTTAGGCCCCTTTGTTGACATTAAGGACCCCAACAGATCAGCTTCAGTTTCCATGTCACTAGACAAATGCTCGATGTCTGCTCTTGCGAAACAAGAGGATGAAGAGTTTTGCATCCTGTACAGCGAGGACTTTGAGACTTGTCCAGACATGGCTGGTGTTGGTTACAATAGAACCAAACATACTGGAACTGGTAGTCAAACTAAAGTGCCACTAAGTGGCAGTACTGAACCATGCAGTGAAGATGAATCAGAAAGTATTAAATCAGCACCAAGTGTTCCGCACTATACTCTTGCGATTCTAACTTTACTGGTTTATGGGTATTTTGTATTACCCTTGCCTCATTACATTGGAGGAATGTTGCTTGGGATTGCTTTGGGATTCCTTTTAGCCATTGCTGTGGTGTGGTTGACAGGACCAAAACCTTCTGAATATAGACAGTCCAGACACTACAGGAACCTGCCTAAACTGGATGTCAAGGAACCAGAAATCTTCAAGGTGAGTGATTTCTTTGTTTCTTTGTCACTCTTTTTTTTTTTTTATATATATTGTGTCATACCATACACGTATTGTATTGGACATATTTGCTTAGTGGTGAGTGAGAAGCAGTTTACATGTTTTATGAAACTGAATTCAAGTATCCATCAGTTGCTGCCAATACATATACATGCATGTTAAAATGTTAAGACAAATCAAATCAAATCAAATCAGATTGAAACTGGTATGAATCAACATTACACAGCACAGGCCGGAATCGAATCTGCGCCGCTTCTCTACATGGTATGCGCTTTTAAACACTCAGCCTCGCGGGCGCCCCAGAGACCTTTCGACAAAAAAGGCCAACAAGAAACCCAATAGTGATGTCAGTCTGAGGAAACAGTAGCCTGTATTCTGGTCATCCAACAGTCTGAGACCATAATTCAAAGGATCTCAGTCCGAGAATTCAATACAAACGGATCTCACTTTTAGCAGGTGTAATACTGATGGTGGAGGGAATTCAGGACATGGTGTTTGATATTGCTAATTAACTAATTAGCGTGTTTGTGTATTTCTTTTCAAGAATGTTTGCCGCTAGAATTATGCTTAGGACAAGCAGTAGTGTTAAACAATTATTTAACTAACCTTTAATCAGTTGAACAATGTGTGAATTGAAATGGTCACAAACATTAACATTAGGTCTGTCCACCTTTAATGCTGTTCAGTAGGTACATTAACTATGGTGCACTATACAAAAGCAATACAGCATGTAGCATCGACAAGGAGGCAACATAGACAATGTACTCACTATGACATCAGTAATTATTTATTCTTTCTCTCTTTTCCTGTCTCTCTCCCTCACTTGGTGCTGCGTGCTGTCTTGCTCACGTCACTCACACACTGTGTCTCTCTGTATGTGTGTGCTCACACTCGCACTTCGTCTGCTGTCTCTCTCCTCACTCGTGCTCTCTGTTTCCACGCTCATGCTGTGTGTCTCTCTCCTGACCTTCTCTGTGTGCCTCTCTCCTCACTCATGCTGTATGCGCGTCTCCCCACTTGCGCTGTGTGCCTCTTCCTCTCCTCTCTTCTGCTGTGTGTGTCTGTGTGTGCCTTCTAACAATGGTTGTGCATGCTGTATTTCTCCCCAATTTGCACTGATGGCAACTTTGAAAATGCTCACCATTATTAAAGTAAAAACTGATAGCAGGAGCTTATCATTATTTCGGTTTTGACTAATCAGGAACAGGTACCAATTCAGAACCAGTACTTGACCCTTACCCTAATTGTAACTGAAAATATATGAACATAAATACACGAAAAGAAGACGGCAGCACATATAAGCCATATGTGAAGTCTGCACTCTGTGCATGAAAAAGTACATGTTACCAGACACACTCGTCAGTCAGCATGTTTCTCAGTACTCTTGAGTATTTGTCCTTTCTGTGATTAAAGGTAAAAACCCAATTAAGCCTGATTAAGGCATTAATCTGAGAAACGCATACGTGGATGGCGTTCTCCAGGAAAACATTTACATGCCTGAATAAATCGATTTGCATTCACATAAAATGGGTCTGTTACTCCAAGTAAGCTTACTTTAAAAAGAGGAAGCTGTCCTCCACAGTTGACCATTGGCCTTGGGTGACATCACACAAGGTAATATCTTACTATAATATACAAAGTACAGATAGTTTCCCATGTACTTGCAATTCCCCTAAAGCCTTTTTATGATGAAACGTGATTTCCATAAAAAAAAGTCACTGTTCATTTGGGAATATGTTTTTTTTTTTTCTATGACGATGATGCATTGATTGGTCAACATGTCATCCTGCCAGGGCTGGATGAATGAGATACTCAATTATGACCCGGAGACATACCACGCCATGCTCACAAGCTCTGTTTACGTCCGGTTGGAGGGTTCCATCATTCGTCTGTCCAAACCTAACCACAACGTCGCCCGCCGAGTCACACACAACGAACCAAAACCTGATGTCACCTACATCAGCCAGAAGATCTACGATCTCACCAACAGCAAGGTGCAGAGTGGGACAGTGTTTGTATTTGCTTTTTAACATGTGTTTTGGATGTGAAAGTCATGTTGTTATAATTTATTCATAATCTCATGAGATAGTTTTGCGTTGAATAGTGTTGAGATTGTTGTTGAAGAGTAAAAAGTGTTGAAGAGATAAGTCCTGGAATCAAAATGTTCCAAGATTCCTAAATGATGAGGAAAATAATGAGGAATGTATCTAACAGTTAAATGTTGAGGGATAATTGACAGTTTTAAGATACTTCAAAGCCCTTGTGTCTTGAATGTTGCCATACAAATGAGCCTGCCATGCCTGGCCTTTAAATAGCAATGAGGTTTGGGGGGGAAATTTATAGAAACTAAACATTTTAAGACTCTCTTCTGCCTGTCCCCAAATCCCCCAGGTTTATCTCGTGCCCATGAACCTGGCCAGGAAGCGAGTATGGAACAAAAAATACCCCATTTGCATTGAACTTGCCAAACAGGATGACTTTTTATCCAAAGCCGAGGACGACCGGTTGGAGGCCAGCGACAGCTCGACTGTCTCGACCTCAGCCACAAAGAACCGAGCAGAGGGGTCAGGAGGAGCACAGGAGCGAGGGTTGACGTCCTCCTCTAGAGACCTGACCATCTATCTGTTTGGGAGGACCGGGAGGGAAAAGGAGGAGTGGTTTCAGAGGTTTTTACTGGCTTCCAAACCCAATCTAGATGTGAAGAAAACTACTCCTGTTGTGGCAGGTAAAATTGCTGGAAAAGTGTGTGTGACGAATTGCAAATGTGTCCACCAGATTTTAGTCGGCAAGAATTATTTTCAAATCCTTTATTCGAACATATTGGCACGCTAAAGCTGAGTGAAATGCTACTTTTTCTATCTCAAATCCTGATACTTTACAACCGGTAAAAAAAATCTCCGCACTCTCGCTCGGTCCACAGCTCTGAGCTGTCACAGTCGCAGCAGCAGTCGCGGCAGTCTGGACGAGGCGCTGGCACCTCAGGCCAAGGCAAAGGATTCTTCAGTCTCCTCAACAACAGCAGGCAGTGCCAAATGCAGGCCACCGCTGGACTACAGTGTCTACATGGCCTCTTTTGTGCGAACACAGACGGCGAGCCCGACATCTGCCAGCCCTGTTCTCCAGAGTCCGCAGAGCAGCCCTGGGGCCGACAAGAAGGTGACATACAATCTTTTTCCATTCGCACAATTTCCTCCTTCATTAATAAAGGAGGAAAGGAGTTTACTGCCTAATTGCCGAGCAGTCTGGCCGTCTCCCATTTGTTCAGCTGCAGTCGAAATGTAAACAAAGAGCACTAGCTAATAACTTTATAATAATCAGCACAAGGGTTGTCACAGTTAATGGATTGCAATAGTAAAGTAAAGTCATAATCTTAAAATTATACGTCCTCAGTTATTCGGCCGTCTTCTTCACTGCGACAGAGCACAACCACGTCATTGCATCTTAAATGAACACGGCACAATTTATTTCTGTAATGGTAATATCATATCTATATTGAATAGGCTGAATTATGTTGACTTATGAAAATTGCTATTTGGTGAGATTGAGAAATCGTTGCCATTCTATTGTTTAATTTATAGTATATAGATATATATATATCTACTCAATTCACAACCAGAGTAATCATTAGATTTATTGATTTTCAAAATGATCTCTTGCAAGAGCCTTAATCAGTAGGTCAGAATAAGATAATGCTGTGTGGATTTTAGGATTTTTTTTGGTAGATGTTCTAGAAAGTACTTGGACATAACATTCAAACTGTATCTTCCTATATTTCATTTGACCTGCCCCTCTTACGTCCCTCAGCTCCGCGGTACCACTGTGTTGCCCCCCAAGGGGGAGGAGGAGGAGGATCCTGTTGCCTGGGTGAATGCAGCTGTTGGTCGCCTCTTCTGGGACTTTCTGAGTGAGCCCTACTGGGCTGATATGGTCTCCAAGAAGATTCAAATGAAGCTCAGCAAGATACGGGTGAGTGCACCTAGACTTTCTTACCACTCCCTTTGTCACATAGCTGTACAAATGTAAGTAAAAATGGGCGTCATTAGAACATTCCTGCTTTAAAAGCGCCTGGGCGTGCACTGTGCAGGTGAGCAACACAGTCGGAAACAGGAAATCTACAATTGTATAGTCCGCTACTCCCATGCATTTCATTCATTCCGTGCCCCTTCCTGCAAGTCATTATGTTACCCAAACTGTTTCTACATACCTTTTGAAGAATAACAGCGTTGCCCAAGTTGATCGCTATGCAGCACCAAGAAAATCAGTGTGCTCTATGTTTAAATTCTATTTTTACCATTTTTCACCCAGTATGCACAGTTGTACTGCTATCCATGTTGCTAATGAGTCCTACTTTTTACCTGGGGAGTGACAGAAGGCTAACCAGTGGGAGTCACTGTAGTGCAGGGACACGATCCCTCACCAGCAAGGCCACTTAAATTCAACTGGACCAAAAAGGAATTTGTAACTTTTTGATGACCCAACGCTAAAAGGGAACTTCCTTGAACGAAAAAAAAAAGTACAATTCACTACTAAGGTATCCATTTCCTGGGACCCTTTTTGGGATTCACTCACTCTCCCTGTTCTTTTCTACTTTACTACTCCTATCCAGACATTTTTTTCTGCTCTATGTTGGTTCAGCGTGTTTTATTAGCAGTGTGACTCAGCACACTGTCCTGTGGTGATTGGCACAGGTATGTAGTCGCAGCGTGGTGGTGAAAAATGACTCAGCGCTGGTCACAAAGACCTGAGACAGAGACGCCGCTAATTAATGGGTGTGGTTTAGGATACAGTGTGTCATCGACGACTGTGCGAGTGTGACATTTCCACGTTACTATTTGAGTGTATCCATTTTTGAAAACGAAAACAAAAATCTGCTCCTGCCCAATCGATAAATCATAGTCACAGTGCTACTAAAACATTTTAGATCCTCTTTTCAAGGACTGTATTGAGGACTTCCTTTTTTTCAGATTTGCAACATGTTGTTCTGCTGATTGTGTCATTTGACCAGTACTTGTATCTCTTTTTCCAGTTGCCTTACTTCATGAATGAACTAACCCTGACTGAACTGGACATGGGCATGGCTACTCCCAGAATCCTCGGGGCATCGAAACCTTCCATTGACTATCAAGGCAAGCGACAAAACAAACGTGCATACTGTATATGGCCAAGCACAGCTC